>VMKM01001005.1:0-195959 GCA_008360985.2 Macquaria ambigua | reverse complement strand
AGCTTAGTTTTGCAAACTTGTACAGTGACATTTGTATCTGTAAACTTAGTTTTGCAGACTTGTACATGTTGTTTTCTGTCTGCAAACTCCGTTTTGCGTGTCTGCGCATTCAGACACAGGCAAGCTTACAGATTTTTGACACATTTACTACGTGGTATGTTTTGTAAACAGGGTTTCGCAGAAGAATCAGACTACCCGCAAGGGAGGGAGGGCGGGATCTCCAGCTTCTGACCTATCAGTGTCTTTGGAATCGCTACGCACAACACAGTTGGCTAGTCAACACTGTCAGTCACCCCCCACTCCCCCCAAAAGAAGAAGAAAAAAAAATAAACTGATCGAGGGAGCGCTCAGTCAATTTATCGATGACTGAAACATGGACGCCGGCAGGCCTCCACAACCGCCAGTAAGTCAACAAAATACATAAACTTGTGTCAGATGTAACATTAACTTTTTTGGAAAGGTAAAAACCCCAAAATGTTTAGAAATGTTTTTTAATAATGGGCCTAGTCAGCTAGCTAACGTTAGCCAGCCAGCAAACTAGCATTAGCATAAAGTAAACTTTAACCAGTCCCTGTATGTAGCGTCCTTGGTTGGGATAGGGGTAACGCTAGTGTTTCTACTCACGATATGCTGTATATAATATACTCTATTTTCTTACTGTTGTGTTGAAAAAGGAATGTTATTGTTACCTGACTAGGACGGCCCATTATTAAAAATATTACTATATTTCTAAACATTGTTTTTTGTACCTTTTCTGACACAAGTTGATGTATTTTGTTGACTTACTGGTGGTCACAGAGGCCTGGTGGAGTCCATCTTTCAGGGTTGGATCTCATTTTTTTTTATTGAACATTATAAACATACAGACAACCAGCTTGTGGACATGAAATGAACATCTTTGTACAAATTAAGATTCTAATGTGTGAAAAAGAATACAATAAATTAAATAATCAAATGGAATATGAAAAGGTAAATGAAAAATATTAAAACATAGAGCATGATGGTTGACTGACAGTGTTGACTATCCAACTGTGTTGTGCGTAGCGATTCCAAAGACACTGATTGGTCAGAAGCTGGAGATCCCGCCCTCCCTCCCTCCCTTGCGGATAGTCTGATTCTTTTGTGAAACCCTGTTTACAAAACATACCACATAGTAAATGTGTCAAAAATCCGTAAGCTTGTGCGAGCACACGTGTAAGTACTTTTGCCGCCGCAACTGTGAAAATGAGTTTGCAAGCCTGTGTCTGAATGCGCAGACTCGCAAAACGGAGTTTGCAGACAGAAAACAAAATGTACAAGTCTGCAAAACTAAGCTTACAGATACAAACGTCACTGTACAAGTTTGCAAAACTAAGCTTACAGATACAAACCCCTGTTTTCAAGTATGCCTTTTAGAATGATATAATATTCCATAGTTGGTTAGATTTCTGTCTAATCTGCCAATCACAATCTAATAAACTTTGTGACTTCCTGTATGTACTGGCGATGTAAGTAAAAACCTCCTGCCTTGGCTGCAGCCAAACAAGCCCAGTATCTCCTTATTACAACATGGCTTTTTAAAATCACCACCAATACTCACACTGGAAGAAATGAAATCACCTATAAAGAACCATAACTTCCATTCAAGACTTGTAATAGACTTAACTCTGTCTTGTCTCTGTTCCTCACAGGACTGATTGACTACAACTTCCACTGTTTCAAGAAAGCCATCCAGGAGGTTTTTGATGTTCGAGTAAAGGTTCAACAAAATCGTAAACTCCTCAGTCAGAGGAGGTGGAGCAAACTGACTGTGACCAATGGAGTGCTCAGCAACCCCCACTGAGAACTGATGACCTCTCATTAGACAGCCAAATATACCTGAGCTTGCACCCTGACAAATCCAGGAGACTCCATCCTCATTCAAAGGAACACATTAACTCTTTTCATCTTACTATCAGACTCCTCCGCCATCTCTGTCCTCAGAAACAGTTGTCTGTCAGCAGCAGAGTGGCCAAACTATCTTTCACCAGGCCGACTAAATTTACTGGACAAAAATTGTTTTTAAGTAAGCTCCACGAGAGGTATGCAGGAAGATACGTTGATTTTATTCTCCCTGACCTCTGTAGCAGGCGGAGGTACTCTGCTTATAGTGAAAACAGTTCATAGCAAAACTGGGTGTCTTGATCAATCAAGATTCAGCTACAGCAATAACTACACATCAAATAAACAGCAGAGTTGTGTGATTTGAACGGCTGCTTTTAGAGATTACACTTCACTGAACACGTCACAAAAAAAAAACCACGGGGGATCCTGTAGTGATGCATTTGTCTCGGATTCAGTGTAGTTGTTTCATTTGATATCCTGTGAGACAGCTGAGTGATGGACTGTATTTCAGTCAGGATAGTTACGTCAAAGTTTTAACCATTTATTGCAACAATATAGACCCCTTTTCTGTTAGTAAACATTTTGACGTTTTTTTGTAGGCGGAGTTTAGATGGAGGCACATTAGCTAACGCTAGCTAGCAAGTTTTGTTGGCTTGTTTTTTAACAATGGCTGAAGAAAATACTTCTTTCTCTGAATGTGTACAGTCACTCACTCTCCGGAACCGCGAGTGTTACTTGAAAAAGTTAACATTAAGCAGTGGGACTAGACTGGCCGACCCGTACATGTTCACTCAATGGATGGACAATCTGACAGGATTACCTACGGTAATGGCCAGAAATATACACACACCTGACACACAACATGCGCTTTTCACTGGTGAAGTTCCCTCTCCCTTTCTACAATTGCCATTGCAACTGTAGAAACGGAGGTGACGCTTCAAGAGTTTCCTCTATGTTTTGTCTCTGGCCATACAACTAGCTAACGAAGTTAGCTAATGCGTTAAAACAGTTAGCATTACGAGAGAAATCACCTATTCCTCCTAGTTGCCCATTTCTGATTTGGTGGGCATGACAAACCTTTAGACACAACATTATCCATACCTACAACAGACAATACTTTATTTAACCTTACCTGATAAGAAGTAAGTACAAGCATTTTTGATGATTGCCTCAGTCCAATCCTTTCGTCTTATCGCTTTTAACCATAACGTTAGTTGTCTTTGATTTATTTTTTTTTTTTTGACTGGCAGTGGCAGCTGGTATGCGATACAATTTACTTTTTTTTGCCATTTCTTCAATTCTGGCACCCAACACAGCAAGATGATATTTTGGTAGGCTATGTAGCCTACTACTCTGAGGTGATTTGTGTTTACCTCCAGTTTTTCGTTTGCTTTGCCTCCAGCCCAATGCCGTGACATAATCATGACGACAGCACTAAAAGGGTCTATACATTTTAGTTTGGCAGCCTGACTATGCTCATGTGATGCTCTGGAACACATCTGAGCAAGCTTGAGCTAACAACACCCCTGGGAGATACGCAACATTTAATGAACATGAACACATATTAAAAACGTTCAAAATTCATGTACAACTGAATGCTAATACAGGAGAAGGCTGGGGACTTGGAGGGAGTTAAGCAGAGTAGCAGCGGGGATGCCTATTGAGAGAGATACGTCATGGACATATAATGTGACTATAAAATGACTTCCATTCCTGTCTGAACTACCATATGGCTACAGGATCACCCCTGAGGAATCCTGGGAAGAGCTGCTTGTCCTTATAATTTATTTATTTATAGATCAGTTTGAAATTTGACTTTTGTGTGAAAATGCAGGAAGTCAAAAATTGTTTTGCTAATCTGATAGATGAAAAAACATGCTAACACCAACATATATGCCTACTTAGGAACCAATATGATGATAGAAAAAATGAAAGCCATTAAGGGAGCAAGAGCTCATCAAATGTGCCGTCAGCTACAGGTAGGTACTGGTATTCTGTTTTGAGCCCAATTTTTTGGCCTATATTTGTTTATATTTTGGCACAATTGGCACCAAATTAGCTATTAGAAGTTTCTGTTTGCAATGTACCCATGTATGTAACTACCACTACCACTGGATTACTTTGATACTGAAGAAAAGTTAAATACCTGATGATTCTCATGTTCTGAAGTGTCTTTTTTTCTATGATGTCTATGCAGATTTATGGACGTTGGACATTAGGGATAATGATATCCTCGGTATGTGTAAGTCACTGAATAATATCAGTATGTGTTTCATGTCTGTGTGTTCAAATCTGACTGACTTATGACTTAGTACGATTTTTGATTCCAGAATGATGAGTTAAATTACATTGGAACACAGTGAATATTTCATTCCCCACTTCTCCCAGTAATGTTAATCCTGTTAGAAGGGGGCCTTGGTGTTGTAGTTAATGCCACATATGACCACAGTGCAGTATTCAGTTTTGAAATAGATTCCCAAGAAGGCATTTAGATTTTGCACTTGGATAATAATGGATCCCATGCCAAATTATATCACCTGAATGAACTGACCTATTTTTAACTTAAGACTAAATCCACTTGTTGTCACTTTACTATCAGATGATTCTGGTCCCAATCTATAATGTTCATTTTAATGGTAGTTATTTGCCTTTTTACAGAGAAAATCAAGAAATGCTGTCCTGTAGGCCCATAAGAAAAAACATTATGTGAGAAAACTGACATGCCTTGTACTTGACACCCCTGCAGTAACAGGCATTGCCATGTTAACACTTCTGAAGGGGGCGTGTTCAAGTTAAAACAGGGTTTTAAGTTGTTCTTTAAGAAGGGAACATTTTGTTTTTAAAATGGATTTGATAGTAAAAACTTGAAATCTGTTCACAAACCAACACTCCCCACAAGGTTGTACTAAATTCAAGTTCCAGGTACTCTAGGGGGGAAGGAATGCAACAGCTGGTTTGCAACAGACAAACACCACAATCAATAATGCAAGACATGAGACTAGATAATCACTGCAAGGAAGTTTGTTTTGATATCTGGATTCAGAATATTTGTTTATAACGTCTGTGTTGCTATAATGTTCTGTGTTTGACCGTGTAAATCGGGGTTTGGTTTGACAGTCTTGTGTACTCTCTTTTTGCTCCTTACTGTCGAGATCCTCGACAGAAAGGTAGACACTTGTCTACCAGGCAGCACATAAAAATGACGACATTTAGCCCGCAGTCACCTTTTTAATTACATAAATCCGAAACATTCTGGTTTGTAAAACACTGTGGAAAACAAGACTTAGACCTTACAGGTTCAGGTACAACTAGCAGTGACAACATTATTTGTCTGTGAGACTGGTCTGTAAGACTCAATACAAGATCAGAATAGACTTGAGGATGCCATAAATACACACACACCTGCCATAAAAATAATGAAAACAAAAACAGTTTTTTCAACCTTGTGGTATGGACCCCCCACACTGAATATTCTGATTGGGTATCAGAAGACTTTAAGACAGTGTAAAGAACATGTGCAATGTACAGAGATAATAATCCAAAAAATGTGTATTAATATAATGCGAGACTTTATGTTAGTGTAACGTGTAGTGTCCATGGGGCAGGATAAGAGTCAGTGTCAGTGAGGGTCCCAGGTCTTGTTAATGAGGCCAGCTGCAGACTGGAAGAAACTGTTCTTGTGTCGTGAGGTTTTGGTCTTGATGGACCACAGCCTCTTGCTGGAGGGGAGTGTTTCAAAAAGTTTGTGTCCAGAGTGGGAGGGGATGGCCACAATCTTTCCTGCCCGCCTTAGGGTCCTGGAAGCGTACAGGTCCTGGAGAGATGGCATATTGCAGCCAATCACCTTCTCAGCAGAGCAAATGATACGCTGCAGTCTGCCCTTGTCCTTGACAGTGGCAGCAGCGTATTAGATGGTGATGGAGGAGGTGAGCACGGACTCAATGATGGCAGTGTGACAGTACATCCTCTGGTGTGCCTTCATAGGTTAGGGCTGATGTTCAGCTTCCACTTGAGGTCCTGGGTGATGATGGTGCCCAGGAAGCAAAAGGCCAGGACACCAGATGGTCAGTCTCCCAGAATCTCTCTCTTCAGAAGCTTGATGGACTGATGAGTGGAGGTGCAGCTGTTCATGTACAGGGAGAGGAGTAGGGGGGAAAGGACACAGCCTTGAGGGGAACCGGTACTGATGATCCAGAAGTCAGAGATTGTTTCCCCTGCTTCAAGTGCTGCCTCCTGTCAGACAGGAAGTCTGTGATCCACCTGCAGTTGGAGTCAGGCACACTTAGTTGGGAGTGCTTGTCCTGCAGCAGAGCTAGGATGATGGTGTTGGAGGCAGAGCTAAAATCCACAAGCAGGATCTGGGTATAGGTTCCTTTAGACTCCAGCTGCTGGAGGATGAAGTGCAAGGCAATGTTGACGGTGTTGTCCAGGGGTCCAGGAGTTGGTTGTTGATGGTTTTGAGGTGGGACAGCACAAGGCACTCAACTGACTTGATTACCACAGAGGTCAAGGCGACAGGTCTATAGTCATTAAGTCCTCTGGTCCTTGGTTTTTTGGGGCCAGGGATGATGGTAGAGGTTTTGAAGCAGGCTGGCACATGGCATGTCTCCAGTGAGGTGTTGAAGATGTCTGTGAACACTGGAGACAGCTGGTCAGCACAGTGCTTCAGGATGGAAGGAGTCTGGTCCGACTACTTTGCTGGGTGTTAATATCCTTGGCTGGTGAATGAGTCATGGGGCATGGTCTCAGAACTGTCCCTTTGTCTTTCAGATCGACAGTAGAACTCATTCAGGTTATTGGCCAGGCGCAAGTCGTTAATGGAGTGGGGGGCTTTAGGTTTGTAGTTGGTGATCTGTCTGAGACCCCCTCCAGACAGAGGCAGTCATTAGCTGAGAATTGCTGTTGAGGTTTCTCAGGCTACATCCACACTACTAGGTTTTTGTTTTAAAACACATAACTTTTGCTATGTTTATGCCTAGTGTCCACACTACTCCGGTGTTTTCAAACCCTGAAAACGCTGCTGATCCCATTTTAGTTAAATTCCAGAATTGCGTTTTAGGTGAGGACGGGCGAAAACGGATACTTTTGAAAATGATGACGCAGACACCCATGTTCGCTGCCTGTATTATCAGTCACGACGTGCCCTTTCCTGATTCGTCACGCCCCTATTACGTGACCCTTTTCTGGAAAAAAACAACCGACATCAGCCTTGACCAGCAGTTAATTCAACATGGATAACGAATAACAACAATTACTTCAAGTAACAGTTCCACCTCGTCATCAGTCCAAGCATAGAAATCTCTGGTCATACTTTTCGCTATTGCTGTTCTTTGTTTGTAATATTTTCAGCAACTGAGCAACCAACCGCAGAGTAGATGATCAGCTTCCGGTTTACACCGACACGCGCATGCCCAGTGTACGGGAATGGTCTTGTGATATGCGTAGTATGGACAGAGATTATTTATAAAACGGTGATAAAATGCTTGTGTGGATGGAGATCATTTTCGTTTTAAAACGCCATTTTGAAATGAAAACGTATTAGTGTGGATGTAGCCTATGAACAGTAGTTTAGTCTCTCTCATCACCTTGCTAAACTTGTTTTTTGACTCTTTAAACCTGGCCCTGTCACTACTCCTGAACGCATCTTTGCTGTTATGAGAATTTTGGGAGCTAAGAACAGGGTCATAGACCAGAGAAAAGTTTAATCCTCTACAAAACTGTCAGGATACATGTATGTTGTTTAGAATTTCAGTTGTTATAAATTTGTATTGTTAAAAAGTATGGTAAGTGTAAGACGTTTGCACTGTAAAACCGAAGTGTGCTTAAGTATGTTTTTATTGGTCTAAGGACTTTTTAAAGGATGTTGTTTCCTGAGCAGGAAATATAACCTTACAATGCAAGCCCCATGTAGGTTATTTTAATTAACACACAAGGTTATATTATATAATCAACATTGTTTTTTCAGCTGTGCCAACTGTTTTTCATGGTGAATTTCAACTTCTTAACCAAACTTACTTTAATTGAATGCACACAGAACTGACACCTCACTCATTCTGAACATTGTACGTTGTGTGATCAAAAACATTTCAGTTGACTGTTTTGGTTATATGAAGTTTATTTATGTATTTATTAATGTTTGTGATTAAATCTATTTTAACATGATGCTGTCCCTTTTTTCTTCAGCTGTAAAAATACAGGTTGAATAAAAGAATAAACTTTGAACCTCAGCAGAGTCAGAGTTTGCGCAGTAGTGATGGTATCGAGTTCCCGCCTATACATGCACCTGAACCAATCGCAAGCACACTCACAGTTGTCAATCATGACGTCACACCCCGTTTTTATAACATCAAATAACTAATTAAAAACAAACTTATCAGAAAAATGAACACTTGAACACACATCAATCAGCGTGATAAGAACTACCTAAAATGACAGAAACCATCTTTGGGAAAAATGTGTTTGACATGTACTTTGACTTTTCAGTTTGGCCCATGTCCCATCTGCTAACATAGAGGGGGCGGGGTTTATGACCTATACTGCAGCCAGCCACCAGGGGGCGATCGAGATGTTTTGGCTTCACTTTTGGGGAGCTGTCATGTCGTCCATCTTTATATACAGTCTATGCTTTAGACACATAAGACACTGATGAATGAATAATCACCTCAAATTTCTATCATAGTCATCATATTGGAGATTATGTGAATTTGAGCAAGATTTTAAACTTTATTTGTGTGATCTATATTTTTGTATTTCGTCTTCATTTCTTTTTGTCCCAGGTTACAACTGAATAAATATATTTAATATGTACAGTATATGTAATATGTATATATGTACAGTATAATATACAATAAGATTCCAGCACTGTATCATACATTAAGGAAAATTCAAGTCTGGTAAATGATGAATTGAGTTGACTACACTAAATCAAAGTTAATAGTGTTAACTTTTTTTTTTTCTCCACTCAGGCTCTTGCACTGCTAAGCATAGTCCTCCTACACACACATTAATATCTCTAGCTCCACTGGATTAAAATGGAGACTGTTCCCTTTATTTACCTGTTGCCATGGTGAATAGAAGTATTGGAGCTCCATTGATGATGGCTTTTTTTCATTAACCACACAGAACTTTACTCAGTGAACATACTCGAGTTGATGGAGTCAGAGTTGTTGAACCTGCTTTGTGGAACAGGCCCCTGCTCTCACAAAGCTGAAATTAAGATTTAGTTAACATTTTCATTCATGTACTGTATTTCGACCAAATATATCTGATCTGAGGGCATCATTGCCTAGTGCTCTGCTATCAGATACCTTAGGGTTGGAATTTGAGTTTGCATGTTATCCTCAACTGCAGACAGTGTTGCTGGGCTAGTTTTAGGTGAAAGTTATTATTAGGTTGTATAAATTACATTTAATTCATTGTTTTGTGTAAAATATTTATTTAATAAATAGTAAGCAGCAAGCTGATTTTGAACAAGGTAAAGCAAGCAGCTGCCACAGGTTCTCTGTCTCTCTCTCTTTGTGGTAGATGACAAAACAGTTTCACCACAAGGTCCAATTAAGTAGCTGTTTTGGAGCTTTCAATCATAATGTACAGTCTTCCTCAGCTGCTCATCTATGAGATCAATAAGCTTTCTATCATCATAATGTGAACAGATACTAAATAGACCTTGTGGTGAGATTGTTTTGTCAATCAAGTTGAGTAATTTGATTAATTTCAAAAGAGGTTGGGAATATGCTCCACTAAAAAATATAAAAAAACAAAAATGGCAAGGGCCCTAAGGTCGATCATGCATTTAATCTTAAGGTCCTGTCTTGGAAAGGAGCCCTGTGTCAAAATTTGGAGTTTAATAGGAGCCCACTAGCTGGATAATCAGGCCCTGGTCTGTGGCTCTCAAGCCCATTGGCTGAAGATGTAAATCTTTAAAAACAGTTCACAAATTTGTTGTTTATGTTTAATTTTTAAAAAAAGGTCAGCAGTTGGTTGGAAACTATTTTCAGTTGCAGATTAATACACATTCTGTGCCTTAGTGAGCATTTTTGGCAGCAGGATGGTGTATATGGGATTGAGTCCAAATAAACTACAGTGTGTGTGTCCATTGTAATGAAGGAACATGTCACCCAGTGCAACAGTGTGGCTCAGTGTGGGGCGTCTCCATACAGAATATTTATAGCCATTACATGACCAACTCTGAGAGAATCAAACAACCGTTTCGAGTTGTGTGATGAACGCTTGCAGTCTTTTCATATTCACCATCCATCCCATACTACCTGAACGTGGCATTAGTCTAATCAGACAAAATAACCACAAATACCCATGGGAGCTTGCAGTGCTGGTGGCACATGCAAAAGCAGAAACCCCAAAGTTGAAACCCCATCAGCTGACAATCAGACAGCAGCAGGTAGTGTAGATGCTGAGATAACACTTGGCATTGGGGATAAGTTGTACTGCTGTTAAACTACAAACAGGTAAATATAAGGGAAGTGCAAATTATAAACATGTTCAACCACTTTCAGTATGCAGCCTATGCAACTATTGCTATCAACAGTTTGCAGAGATGGTACATTAAGTTTACCTTTTTCAGTTGGATTCAGCCATGTCATGCTGTTAAATGTGTTTACTAGTCTCTGTTGATATCTAAGCTGTTAGTACTCGTTTTTTGCTTACTTGTTGCACAAGCTGTTGATTCATGCGCCATTTTATGTGCTAATATGGATTCGTGCAATGCTGATAAATATGTGTAAAGTTCACTGTACCAATTTAGTGCAAATACAGCAGATATTTTGTTTTTTTAAAGCAAATATAAAAACAAAGAGATAACCACCAAAACACATCTACAGCCAGTGAACAGCAGGAACCAGTGGCAGCTGGTGACTCAAAAAAGTGGGAAGGCCAGGAGGAAAACCATCCCACGGTGACAGCAGGAGCCCGTCATCTGCCCCCCACCACCACTTCACACAGACTGCCCTTTACCCCCAGGTGAGCTGCGATTTGGTAATGGTTTATTTAAATTCTTTTTTTATTTTGATCTCCCTCTTGCCTCTCAGAAATAGAGGAGGAGCAACCTTCTCTGCCTCTATGGACCAGCCTCCACTGGCAGGAACACCCTGAAAAACCTGTGAGGATGAAAAGTGGAATAAATTCAAAATCAACTAAGTGGCCAAACCAGATCATACAGGCCCATACAGGAACCCTTTACGTTAACATTTTTAAATGAGTCATTAAAATATTCATGATAGTTTTAAAAATAACAAAAAATGTTTTTGTTTTTTTTCACAACTTCTTACGAGGAAACCAACATATCTTATCCACTCTGTTTTTGTGTGAATAAATTGTCAAGACCAAAGTGTTAATATGCAACAAGAACAACCTTACAAACCAGGCTGGTTCATCAGACACTGTTTACGAAAGTAGTATTATTTAAATGAATACTAAAATCACCAATTATTACAACAAATTCTACAACCTAAAGAAAAACAAAACTGTTTCATATGAGTGTTTTCTGATCTGAGGTTATCGGACATATGGTCAAAAGAGACCAATGTTGACTATTGTTAGGAGACAGAAAGCAAACAACAGTTTCTGGTGGCAATGTCAGATACAAAAAAGTTTTGCGGTACTATTACAACACAATGCTCTTCCATCTTTTCTTCTACAGTAATAAACTTTATTCACATGGTTTGTCAGGAAAACAGGGTGCTTGTCCAAAGTGTTAGACCAAACGACCTATGCTGCTGTTTCCTGCTGAGGACACTCTCACTAATTAAACTGCTGTCAATTAGAGGTAGAAACTGTGAAACTAATGAGGCACTTATCGGTGAGAGCAGTGACATGATGAGCTCCTCGCATGACATGACAGGTATCAGGAATAACTTTACCACCTTTTACAAATATAGAGGGGTTACTTTGGCTTTATATAGATTTCACACATCCCTGTCACATCGGTCCTTCAGTCTTTAATTAGACTGTGGAGCTGGAACGCCTCATTAGAGAGTCATCTGATGGTAATGAGCCCAAACTGCAAACTGCAGGTATGTCAGTAACATGACGAGATTGTAGGCTCAGTGACAGCTCAGGTGTGCTTCATATGCAGGCTGTAATGCTGTTAGGGAGGAATTCACTGCATGACAAGACTGTCCTCACTCCCAAACCAGCATACGTTATATACAAACACTTCACCTAGTGTCACATTATGAATGTATTCAAATGTATTTATCTTGTGGCTGACCCGAATCACATTGTGGCTAAAACTATACTGCTGTTGTCTAATGAAAACGTGTATATTTCCTAAATGCCAACTGCCAGCTTTGTGTTATAATCCTCCATTTTCAATCGTCTGCATTTATGTGTATCTTGTGTTGCAGGTAGATAAACAATGCCCACTGGGTAGAGGGAAGAGACATAGACCATATTCAATGTATTGCATCAACCTGGCCAATAATGAGACTGTCCTCCCATTAAAAACAACAGTATCAGTTGTTTCAGCAAGTGCAGCCAAATGACATCTGTTCACAAGTGACAAAGCCCTCTCGTTGCCTTAGTAATCATGACTCTTTGTTTGTCAGGAGGAAAGGAGGACGTCTTGTGACATTATTATAGAAACAGTCCGCGTAAGGGGGGAGGTTGGGGTGGATGGATGAGACAACAAAATGTTGGATTTTAACACGAGAGACCGCGTGTCAACCAACAGTCAACCTTAGTTTCTTTTAACCATGACTACAATCGTTCTCTAACTTAACCAAGTAGTTATTTTTGTAGCCATGATGACAAAGGTGCCCTGACTTTAACAAAGTAGTCATTTTAACCCGAACCATGAAGATTCCCACAACCATAATCAAGTTGTTTTCATGCCTAAACCTGGACTTGTAATGAATGAAATTAAGTCAAACTTACTAAAGGGAGCTTCTTAATGATTCAGGAAAAACCTTTGCATAGTGGAAACCTAATTACCTTGTTGTGACAACAACAGATAAAACCTCACTGCCTACATAGAGACTGCAATCCTGTACATAGTTCTGCTGCAGATTATGACAAAACTGTCAAGTTCAGATGGAAAAGATGCTCTTGAGTCAGCCATGTTCATCAGGCTAATACTGGGGAAAAGGCGAAGTTGATCTTGGTATGGCCTGACAGGTAAGCCAAAATAAGTTATGGTTTTTATGGGATGCTTTAGTGTCACATCCTAGTAGTTGCAATTTGTGTGGGGTTATTGCCACTAAACACAGCAGAGGAATGGCTTATTGGCCAGAATAAGCTACTTCTGTCTTGTGCTGATGGACCTATTATACATTATTACAATTGCCAAATAAGTTACGTTTTATTAGTGAGACATCTTTTGATCCCCAAGCAAGTACACTTGGTATGGTAAAACCCTGCTGCTGTTACTACCAGTAACCGCAGATGTTGCCAAATCAACCAGAACTGAAATCTTATATAACTTTAAAAGATCCCCTCCAGAAAGGTTTTGAGACATATAAAAATACTCTGTTTGGAATAATAATTTGATTTTTCTTTTCCACTACAAAGTTCGATTACCTCATTAAAAATCATACGTACTCCTTCTCCTTTGTTAAAAAATCCAGGGTCTATGAATATGCAAATTCTGGATTTTTCACAAGTTAATTGGAATTTGCATACATACACACACACCAAAATGCACTATGGAGTGGAAGGAGACTTTAAGGATTTTTTTTTGATGTTTAGTCAATGACCATGCATTTCTTATATATATATATATATATATATATATATATATATATATATATATATATATATATGTATATGTATATATATACATACATATATATACATATTCATATATGTAGGTTTTATATGTCAAAGATTGTTTTTTATTCAAAAACATGTAACACTTCAAAGAAAAAACAATAAAGTAACCAAAGTGGAGTTGCAAAGTTGTTATACATGACATGCCGCTATATGATCTTTTAGTTCCTATAGATTGAGTCATCATAATTATAATATCTTTATATATTCCTGTTTGGCACCTACTTGTCTGTGTGTATGTTTGTTTAAATATTTGTGCATACATATTCATGTCCTTGTGTGTGTGTGTGTGTGTGTGTGTGTGCGCGCGCACATGTGCAGGCATGTCTCTTCCTTGCCAGGTCAACAGTTGATTGCGTAACAGCTGCTGGTGACTGTGGTCTGCACTACAATGTGTTACATAAGACAATTTGATGTTCGGAGTTATAATCCGGCCTGTGCTGCCTGAGCGCTCCCCATCTGGGATTTCCAGCCTGTTCTCGTCCTGAGCTCAGCACTCGCCTCCCCTCAGAGCTGTTTCACACAGACACCAATCCACATACAAAGGCAGGTCTGAATGTCCCCTTTGATCCATGATGGGGTGTCTCAAAAACTGATGTCTGGATAGTTCTGGTGTATCCCTGACTTTTTCATCAGGCCATCTCACAAGGTATATTTCCATCAGTTAACTGAACACTTTCAGTAGGAAGGTTTTAAACCCCACTATTAGTAAAGCTCTGTGGACTTAAACATTGTAGAGTGTTGCTTATTCTGTCCAGCACATTTGTATTGGTGTAATGAACATAGAAGCTGCCAGTAGTGCTTTAGGATTTTTAATTTATACTTTCTTTCTTTTGTGTTTGCATACAGAGTATGTGGATTGATTCATAGCATTTCTCACCAATCAATATTTCTAACCATGCTAGTGACATGTATGGAACTATATTAAAATGATAATGTAACCTTGAAAATGAAAATGTAATTCTACAATAACATTATCATTTTCCACATATATATGTGTATGTGTTTTTTGGGTAAAAATGACAATGAAAATGCAATAATCCAATTTGCATTTGCATTTTCACATACTTGTATGGGCGTTCTATGACCATATTAAAATGAAAATGGAAAAGCTGTTTGACATTTAATTTTCAAATTTGTACCCCACTGTTCAGTGGACAACTGTACTAACTAAAAAATTGCATTTTAATTGTGACTTAAATATTGCTTGCATAAATGGCAAATTAGGTTACATTGTTTGTCTTGCATTTTAATTTTCAAATTTGAATTAACATTTGAATACTGTCCACTGTACAGCGGGGTACGACTTTGAAAATTAAATGTTAAACAGCTTTTCCATTTTCATTTTTTTTGCCATGAAATTTAATACTGACATTCAGGTTTTTTGTAAACCTATGACTTTTCATCTAGCACCACCATCAGGTCAAAACTGTAATGTGCCCAATACTTTGGTTTGGCTGAAAACTAATTCCCATCAGCCTCAGCTGTACTTTGCATTTAGAGCTAATAAGCAAATGTTATTATGCTATAGAGAGTGAACATGTTATACATGCTAAACATCAGCATGTTCAAAGCACTGTTTTGCCTATGTACAGCCTGACAATAGACTTTTAGTCTTGTTATATTGCTTTTTTATAGCACTTTTACCTAGTTGCTTTACATTTTGCCATTCTCATTGCTCATTCACACACACACACACGGCTGGCAGCGAGCTACTGGCCCACTTAGAAAGGTAACAACAATCCAGCAGACTATACATAGGTCTGGGTACAGCTCTGTGAGCTAAATGTCAAAGATAAGATCTGTCTGCCTTGTGTGTATGAATACAACAATGGTGCATTCGGCATATCAGTGTGAAATATAATTTTATCGACAGAGAGAGGTGAATTAACCCACTAAGCAATTGTCTACATCGCCTGCACCACCAACCACCGCTGGTGGAATTACATCTGTTTCTATCTGTGTGTCCTCCACCTTTGCCTTGTTGGGAGATATATTTTGCTTTTAGTGAATGCAGCTTGGCATATCCATTTTAAGATGAACAACATAATCCCCCATGAATTGCGATGGTCCATTCAGGATTGGAACATGTTAACATCATCCTGTGTGAGTGTAGTGTAGTGTTGGAGTGACAAACCAAAAAGTCTCAACAGTTAAAATGAGCCCAATAAAAATAAACCCTACTGCAGGTGTCTCCTGGGAGGGCATCTGTGATGTGAGAGATAAAGAGGATGTCAGAGTGAATATCCACCAACAGCATCTGAAGATCCCTTCTGACAATCACCCAGCCTGCTGCTGCACGCCGTGGGAGGCGGTGTATGTGTCTATGTCACCCGCAGCCGTGTGAACTCACCAGGGTGTTTAGATTGCTGATAGAATAGATGAGGGTGTTTTGAAGCCTAGCTCTCATGTATATACACACACACACACACACACATATGCAGGTCTGCATGCTGAGTGTTTATGTCAAGTGATGTAGCCTGTGGCCTGGATAACGTTCCCAAAGTCCCTGGATGTGTGTAAATCAATTCTACTTTTATGCTACAAAATATAATATTTTTTATTATACAGACTCCATGTCCACTTCTACCTATCTGTCCTTCAGTGATGGATAGGCATCCAAAAAGTGTCTCCTTTAAAGATCTACTCCAGTGATTTATTATGGCACTTCCATAAAATTGGGGTACTCACAAAAATCAATCCCCCCATTCACCGTCCTGCTGTCGGAAATACTCACTAGAGCACCAAACATGGATTTATCTGCAGCTGAAAATAGTCCCCAGTAAAATGCACTATTTCCGCCTGTTTGACTAACGTTCACTCTTAGACAGAATGATCCACTTGTGTAGTGCTGTCTTTTACAGGTGTCAATTTTAGATCAATTTGTGTTGGATAAATGTACTTGTTTTTGGAAATTATTAAGCCTTTTAAATGAAACTATATATTTGTAAGCTGTTTTTAAAGATTTAGGTCTTCAGTAGGACCCAATGGGCTTGGAACCACAGACACTAAGACCTAAAATAATGCCTTTCAAGGAAATCTAGTGCTCGTGTGAATTATGACACTTGTGTGTCAGGAGTAAAAGCAGAGGTAGCATAACATTCATGGACAAGATGTTCTGGTGGAAGGCTGGTCAGCAAAGAGAATGTGATTTTAAAATGGGAGACAACTATTCTAGTTCAAGTTTTATACCTAACAGTCAACACTGGTCTATTTTAATCCAAACTGGGATATTTGCCTAATCTTAGTTTTTGTTCCTAATCCTAATCCAACTTTAAGCACAGAGTTTGTTGATCAGAAAGGTCATAATGAATCCTTTTTGTAACAGTGATTTTGAGCAGAATATAGCCACACCAATGGGATAAGACATAAACCAGGGGTGCAACTAATCATTATTTACATTACCAATTAGTCCATCTGTTAAAATTAATAGCACAGCTGCTGTTAGCATTAAACAGTATAAATACTTAAACCTTGCAATGAGAGTGAACCAAAACAGAACATTTACAGACCGCACAGCTAAACAGAGCTGAAAATTGCTATAAAGCTCTGTAAAGCCGATGGGAGCTGCAGATTCAGCTGATAATTCGGTTCGTCCCTATGAGCGACCCCTTTCACATCGTCATATTGTTTTCACATTGTCATTTCATACATTGTTATTATAAGAATATTGATTATAGCCACTTTAAAGCAATAAAACCAGAAGGAAATCATGTGAGGGATCATACTGAGAGATTATGAATATGCACTCAACACTCTAATGCAAGTTTACCTTGCAATGATGAAATGAAATAATTTTTCAGTATAACTCAAAGTGCAGTTCATGGCAATTAAAAGACAATATTTTAATATGTGGGTAGGTATGACCAAGATCTTGAAGGGACACAGAGTGCACAAGTGACACAAGTGCAGGTTTTGTTTTATAGGGCATCCATCTGCTTTGGTTCCAGAGACTGCTCTCACCAACTGGAGGTCAGCGTTTATCCATCATTTTACACTACTAAGTACAATATAAGCTGAAGTGTTGATTATCTCTTCAGAGATTTTCAACAAACTCATTCTTTTTCCATTCAGATTACAAAGCTCCTTAGTTTGCCATTTTTAGCGCCTTCCACTGTGCCGGCTTGACGTACAGCATTCCCGTCGTCTTACCACTGATTAAAAAGCCTCTGCTATGGTAAAGTCATCAACAACTCCATTCAGCAGATGTTAGAAAACATGAAGCACAGGCCAGATGTCCAGACTAACACAAGTTGTATGTGGTCATATCTGACATGTATAAACATGCTTTTCAGCCATGGGAAACACACAACATGTGTTGATCAGGGGTTTAATTGACATGTGCATGAACAAAGCATGTTTCTTTGTTCTTCGTCAGGTACACTCATTAAAAATGTTGTAACTGAATTCCACATAACCATTTTCTCTCCTGACTTGGTTAATTATGATGTGTCTCTGTATTCTTGGCATGGCTCTAGGAATGGCAATGTCAGTTGTTCGGTCCACCACTTTGATCCAGACTAACATCAGCAATATTGGATGGATTGCCATTTGTTAAAAGTTAGTACAGACATTCATGGTCCTCATAGGATAAATCCTAAGGACTTTGATGATCCTCTGACTCCTCATCAAGGGCCATTATCAGTTCAAAATTTCAATTTCAATTATCCAGTGAAATATCTCCTCATTTACCACATAGATTGGCACAACATGTGGTACACATATTCATGTTCCCCTCAGGATGACAGGATGAATTGTAATAATGTCTGTGATCCTCTGACTTTTGTCTAGCACCATCATTAGCATGTGTTAATGATGTTAGCATGCTAACACGCTAAACTAAAATGATGCACATAGTAGTAAACATTTGTACCTGCTGAACATCAACATTTTAACTTTATCATTGTGAGCATGTTAGCAAGCGGATGTTAGCATTTAGCGCTCGATGCAGTGTCCCTTGTGCGAGGGTCCGTGCTCCAAAAATGACGTCATCACGTATCTTGCGTCAAGCACAAAGGCTCCGCAAGTTGTCGCAACGCTTGGTCGTGCACATACAAATTTTTGTAACTAGGCGACGAGCACTGAGTGTTTCATTTCAACATGGATGCCTTCAAAGCTGGACTGGCCAAGCAGGTATGCCTTTACAATCACCTTTACAACCCTTCCATGAGAGACCACAGGGACAGCTAAAGGATTCTGAACTCATGGAGAGACTGTCACCACACTTAATAAATAAAAACAGTTAAATTCTTTCTCAGCAACAACGAGCTGTAGTGCAGCGAGTGCAGCCATGTTGGTTTATGACGATCTTCTGGTAACACTCGTTGACTTCTTGCTTATTCACAGAACGTTTTCTTTTGTCCGCCCCCGGCATTTCGGAGAATACTGCAACGGATAGAGTGTTAAGCATAAACGCCTCTGTGCAACCTCCTAGCTTTCGAGACACCGTGACGAGGGCCTCTGCAGGTGCTGCGTGAGCTACGAGCTTGGGCAGAGTATAAACAAGGCTTAACTGTTTACATATACAGACTCAAAAACTGGGACACCAATAGGCTGCTATTCATTGTGAATAGGACCTGGGGCAGCAGCCCAGCGCCGGTTGAGCTACTGAGATTTAAAAGGCACCCAGAGGAACTAAAGGGGAAAATTGAGAATGAACCATGACATGAGCACCTGCAATCAGAGCTTGTGGTGCAACAAAAGATTTGTATACAAAAGGAAGGCATGGTAAAAGGTGTTGTTTACCTTGACGACATGTTTGGTGGTTTACACAAGCTGCAATAAGTGCTGGTCACCTGAAGCTCTTCATCTAATCAGCTCGCTGTGGCTGCTTCTTTTAATATTTTACCAGTTTTGCAGTATTTAAAACTGATATACTGATGACAATCCCCCAAAATCAGGCAGGCTAAGTCTATGGATTTGGAATGTTTCCTATCCAGGCTCATAAAGCACTTCAATCAAGGCTCATTGTGAAGCTCTTCTTTTTGATTTTTAGGAAGTCTTAAATTCCACATATCTGTCTCTTTGCTTCAAAATCTCTGTCTCTTGGATAAAAGATGACCTCACTGTGATAGATTTGTAAACACAGTGTCAATAGATTGGTTCTTTTGTCCTTTGTTTGCACGTTTGACAGCATCTCCCTATGATCTGTAAAACTTCAATACTTGACCATGTAAACTCTCATGTAAAATCTCTGAGGGCACACAGTGCTCATTTAAAACTTGAAACTTTTTTCTTACCTGACCAGAAGATATGGGAGGGATTGTAAAATAGAGGACAGTTTTACAATATATTGTCTCAGAGTAATGTGCACCTCAATAGATCCATCTGTTGTAGCTCCCTTAGTTTTGTGTCTTCTCTTTTGTCGACATTAGAGAGTAAAAAGGGTAGTTCATATTTGTTTGTATTTCCATCTGCAGTGACAATACAAAGCAAAAAATGCCCTTGATTGAGGCTGTGGGAGTGCAGGGTCTGAGTCTTCACTGGATGAAAGAAAGGACAGGAGGGGGGCGGATGGGTCGAGAGGTTGAAGCATGAAAGGCTGTGGCATTTGTTTTACAAAATAAAATTCCTTGTCCTGTCTTTAAGCAAAATAATAAGTACCTTCAGTGGATGCATGAAGTGGTAATCAATGAGTTTCTTGTCTTTTTATTGCTTTTGTCTTTGATAACAAGTGCACACTGCTGCCGTGGTTTTACACTGCAGCTCTAACAGAGGTGAGTGAACTAATGTGATGTCTTTTAGATAGTGAAGTTTGTGTTTCTGTGACACCTTTTAATTTGTTGCTATTCATGCCACAATTGCTGCCCCCAGCCAGAGGCTCATTGGCTGCCAGCCGGCTGGGATCCAATTTCCAGCCATATTCACTTGCGGCCCCCCCCCCCCACGCCCCATGTTGCCTGAGGGCGTGCCTAGATTCCACTGTAAACATGCCCATTCATTCAATTGCAGGGTGTCAATTGCAATGTGTGACTGCCCCAGTAGAGTCATGCTTCATTATTTAGGCCATGACAGTATGTTCCCAGAATTACAATAGTTGCTGGAACTTCAATAATGTTTGCTGCCTGTCTAGTTGTCAATAGTAATTATTCACACATTGTTAACAGCCCAAACCCTGAAATTACCCTCACATTTCACTTTAATTACTTTGAAGTTCAGTGCATCCTTTTAGACACACTTCCCCAAAATTCAGCAATATTATCATTATCGATATTTCTCCCAACGACCAGTATTTATGTATTAAGTGAGGATCCCATTGAATTCTTGTTTTTTTCTCATTCATACTGTATTACCAGTGACAGTGAAAAAGGTTTGTGGGTTTGTATTTGCATCTGTTTGGGCTAAGAGGTGTGGGGGCTGGGAGACCTGTTAGGCTACATCCACATTACTACATTAAAACGAAAACGATCTTGTACACAAGTGTTTTATCACTATTTTAGAAATAATCTCCGTCCATACTACACGCCTGGAAACGCATATCACGTGACCATTCCCGTGCACTGGGCATACACGTGCCGGTGTAAACAGGAAGCAGATTGTCTACTCTGTGGTTGGTTGCTTAGTTGAGAAAATAATATGAACGAAGAACAGCAATGGTATATGATATGCAATGGTAATAAGAGCAGAGATTTCTCTGCTTGGACCGACAACGAGGTGGAACTGTTACTGAAAGTATGTTTTGTAATTAAAGTTGAATTAACCGCTGGTAGTCAAGGCTGATGTTGTTTGTTTTCATATGGGAAGGGGTCACCTGATATTGGCGTGACAAATCGGGGAAGGACACATCATGGCTGATAAGACCCAATCAAGGAAGCGAACGTGGGTGTCTGCGTCATCGTTTTAGAACGTCTCCGTTTTTGCCCGTCCTCACTAAAACGCAACCCCGGAGTTTTCAAACTGGGGTTAGCAGTGTTTTAAAAGGTCTCTGTTTTAGGGGTTATAAAACGCAGGAGTAGTGTGGACGCTAGGTGTAAACGTAGCAAAAGTTATGCGTTTTAAAATGTATTAGTGTAGATGTAGCCTTAGGATGACACAACGACAGCCCATTCAGTGCGAACAAAAAGGTTCACTCAAATGCTAATGAAGTGTTTGGGAATGTGAGAAAAGAATGTGAGAAATAACGGGCGAATGAAGGCACAGTAGTCAGATATTTTTCTTTTTTTATCTTACTTTCCTGTTAACAATGAATGATCAAATTGCAAAAACAGGTGAAGGAAAACATTTTATTCAGCCAAGTAGCATAACAGAAGGGAGCAAGCAACAAAGGGAACATCACAGTGTTGTCACAGTGTGATGGAGCCAGCTGTCTCACTCACAGGAAACCCCCACAGAAGAGTGAGTAACACTGTCTACGACAAAATCTTAATTATCCGTGCCTTCTTGTAAATTCTTGTATTACTTCTAGTAAATTGTAAACGTACTGTCTACAGTAGATGCCTTGTTGACAGCAGATAAAATCAGCTGCACAGATCAGTACAGTGCAAACTGTCGCATGCAGTTATTTCTTACTGTATATCAGCCTGGAACTGGCAAAAGCTCTGTCCCTCTCTCTCCCTAGATCCCTTAAATCATACTGTATGTGGCCCAATACAAATGTGATTACAGATATGTGGCTGTCTGTCAAAATTAAACCAACATGATGCCTAATTCTTGCAGCCAAGAGATAGAGTAGTTTCCCCTGATTTGTGTGGTGGAGGATTTCAGGACATATGATGCAGGCTTTGTGAAGAAATTCAACTCTTATTTCAGAATACTTGGTGTGCTCCCTCTCTCCCCCTATCTCTCCTTTTTGTCTGTATGTACGCTGTGTTTTTAATACCCCCACGCAGTCACAATGTCAAAAAACAGCGACTGAGTGTCCTGGAGGCCGGACAGGACAACCCCCAGAAGCCAACATTATAGTCCCTAAAATGTGATGTAATCTTCTCTCACTTGACAAATTTTACAAATATAGTAAAACAGGAAAAGCCAGGAAATCACCACAGTCATTCTGATTCATCCTCTGGGGACCATACATATCTGTACCACATTTCATGGCAATCCATCAGGTAGTTTTTTTGCTTGTTTATTTTCTTTTTCTTTTTCCACTTTATCGAAAATGTACTAGTAATTAGGGATGTAATTACAATTTGATGCCCCTAATTATAGGTCACTTTTGACAGAAGACATCTGCCAATGCAATGCAATGTTATGTCGTGTTGTACCTTGTATAGCTTTTGTTTTTGTCTGGTGGAGAGGGCTGGGATTGGTTGGTGTATGTGGGATGAAGAGGGTCATATATTTATCAATTACTTTAATTCATTACATTTTACTGTTAAATATTTCTTTCAATATTACACTTACAATGATACATTTATTACTGTGTATACTGATAAATGTGTGATAAATGTGTCCTTGTCTTCCTTCATCTTTCACACACACACACACACACACACACACACACACACCACTCTACAGCAGGCCATGTTCATCGTAATGAAGTAATTTGTCACCCAGTGCACCAGTAAGGCATTTTTATGTGTTCATTGATTTCTGTAGTACTATGAACTATATTAGTCTGTGGCTTCACAGACAATACTATGCTATATTGTTAGCAGTAAACATTTATTGACTATTTTGGTCTCTTCAGGGGATTTGTTGATAAAAAGATACAGTCATCTGACAGCCACTTTTGGTCGGCCAGGATTAGACTGTGAAACTGTCACTAAATAAACCAGCATTCATTCTGTCTAGTTCAAAACAATCCTAAACTCTATGTTTCATAAATATGTAAAAATGTAAATACTTTACAAAAGCACACTTTATTACAACGTGGGTCTCGTTTTTGTAGTTTTGGCTATCATTCCTATTAGTTAAGATTGTACTCACCAAGTCAATAGCTGAAATCTGGGAAAACACTGACAACAAAATTCATTGGGGCAAGAAAAACGAGCAATCAGATGATCAGACTATATTCATATGAATTATTAAAACCACTTAAATTACTGATAAAACTAAAAGTGAGTGCACCTAAAATGTTGCTATAATCCCTCATTAGACAGGGAAACTGTGCACTACAGTTGGAGCAGGAAGTGGGTCTGTAAACTGTGATGGATGTTTACAGCACTTTGGATAATAATTTTACTGTTTGTCTTCGTTTTCTCTTCCAGATAAGTTTGACTAACCTGGAGGTTTGTTTTCAGCCTGTCTGATGATCTGGACGCTTGTGTCTCTTGACCTGTCCGCCTTGTTTTTAGTGATGTCACCATGTTGCCAGATCTCAGCAATGAACTTGGTGAGTACAGTGTTATTTCAACCAACAGGATTGATAGCCACAATAACGAAATAAGGTCAAAGTTGTAAAAAAATGGCATTATCCTTTAAAGTGAAACTATGTAACATTGCTGAACAGCACATGAAGCAAATAAAGGATTATGGCACCTTGAATCTCCTTTAATTTCCTTCAGTTCTCTTGAGTCAATTGCTCTAAAGACACAAGAGAGCGAGGCGAATGGGAAGCTACAAACATGTCTCCTGGTGAGGTACAGTTCACAGTTGCCTATTTACACTCCCAGCAGACATAGAGCAACATTAGCATTCATTTGGAGTTGTGTTTGTGTCCACCTGATGAATGTCAGTCCAATATTCACTCTCCTTTTAGCTCTGGTTTGGTTTCCAACTCCTGAGAAAAGTATCTGGCTCTTTGGCTATTAAGATGGTAAGATCGAGAGTCAACATGGTGGCCCAGTAGCTACCTCAAACTTTGCTACATGTTTATTATGTTTGTTGTTGTTTGTTCTTTTTTGCATTAAGTACCAAAGCACGTACTACCTATGACAGACTAATACTCATCAACATTGGAAAAAGCGCGGGGAAAGTGCAGCGGACCTTGATCACTGCCCAGAACATCTACCAACCAGGACTACATGTCCCGGACACACCTAGCCAGACCTGTCAGACCAAACGCCACAAGTGGTGCAACTGCCCCAGGAAGAGGGGGAAGAGAGCCCGGCTAAGAGCTAAGCTAACCCAGCTTGGACCTAAGACCACTCCGCTACCCAGCCTAATCCTGGCTAATGTCCGATCGTAGGAAAATAAAATGGACAAAATAAGGTTCAGACTAACCCAGCAATGGGAAATCAGAAACTACAGCGTCCACATCTTTACAGAGACCTGTCTCCACCACAACATCCCGAAACAAGCCATTGCACTTGATGGGCGGACCGTGTACCACACCGACAGAACGCAGGACTCCAGTAAGACGAGGGGAGGCAGACTGTGTTTACAATGTTTACAATGATGCTTGGTGCTCAAACGTAGTCAGAGTTGGACAATGGACAATGTTCACTCTAGAGGAATATACATCATCAGTGACAGTGTACATCAGCAATGTGTTGATGATGTGGTGATCACAAAGACAATAAAATCATTCCTTAATCAGAAAGTCGGCATGAATGGAGAGGTGAGGTACCTATCCAGAGCCAAAAAAGCTGCCTTTCGGTCAGGTGACAAGGAAGCATAGAACACTGCTAGAGCAAGACTGAAAGCTGGCATTAAGGAGGCAAAGCGGAGACATCACTAGAAACTGGAGAGTGACCTCACCACCAACAACACCAAGGACATGTGACAGGCAATGCAGACCATCACAGGCTACAAAAGCAGGGGCGCCTCCATTGTGTGTGAGTCCACGTTGCCAGATGAGCTTAACACCTTCTTTGCTCACTTTGATTTCCTCAACAAAGAGTCAGCTGCCAAGTCTGCCCCACCTCCAGAGGACCGGCCACTCTCAGTATCCACAGTGGGTGTGAGAAGAATTCTGCTGAGAGGGAATGTGAGTAAAGCTGATGGGCCTGACAACATCCCTGGGCATGTACTAAGAACATTTGCCTTCCAGCTAACTGATCAATCAAGTCAATACTGACATTTTCAACATATCACTGTCACAGGAGCGTGCTCACCTGCTTCATGGCAGACACCATCCTCCCTGTAGACTAGATACTGCAGACTTTTTAGGTAAATGACTACTATGAAATTAAACAGCCCAGAACATCATTGGTACCCATCTACCAATGTGAGATGAGGTGCCTGTGCAGAGCCCAAAGGATACTAAAAGACAATACCCACCCCAGCCACAACCTGTGCACCCTGCTACCATCTGGCAAGTGATACAGAAGTATCCGCTGCCGTACCACCAGACTACAGAGCAGCTTCTTTCCTCAGGCTATGAGACTCCTCAACTCCACCTCATCCTCCACACTCCACCGCAAATAAATGACTCTCTCATAAACCTCAGCACTACATGTTATACGTGTTTCTAACATGTATAACATGTATAACTATTCTGTTATGCTGGTTTTGCACATTACCATACCACTACCTTTGCAATACCCTCATTCCCACTATAACCACCATTTTACTTTTTGCACTATAACTTATATTACTCACATGACACTAATATACTGTACATATTTTTATGAGTAGCTGAAAACAGCTGCCTGCTGCAGCTGAGAACCAGGCTGATGAGAGTGATGAGACTGAACCAAAAGAGTAAAGTTGCAGGCTGTAAAGCCAAAACAATGGGCTCTATTTTTGTGAACCGAGTGGCGCAGTGCAGATTGCAGTCAAGTACCCAGTGTGTCAGGGGCGTGCCAGATGCACTTTTGGTAATTTCATGGCCAGACTTGCCTGGCACACCTAGGATGCACTTGGATACATTCATCCCCTTTAAACACTGGGCGCCCCCTGTCATGACGTATTGGCAGTTTGAGAATCTTGTGGAGAGTTGCAGATGGACAGTGACTTTTTGAGTTACCATAATTTAACCATAAGCATGAAGCCCTCCAAATTGTCTTGAGACATTCTGGTCCCTGACGATAATACACCTTATGCCAGTAAAACGTCTTTCACACTAGCAACGAGGGCATCATGGGAAATGATGTTAGTCTATTTTTTAAAGAATCACATAAAAGGGCTGTTATAAAGTGTTTCGGTCCGAAATAAGTTATTTCAAATAAAATTATTAAGACAAAATTATTAAGAAGTTTTTTTATGTAATCATACATTCATCCATCTTCAGGCGGCCCCTCTGGCATTTGCCCACCTTGCCAGATGGCCAGTCTGTAACTGCAGATTGAACAAATACCTGCTGCCTTAAAATGGCTGTGAAGAGAGTCACCAGAGGAAAGGAAAGGACGTGAGTATAGGCTGTTAACTGTCGTGCATCACAGAGCTAGTACAATCACTCATTAATCTTGTCTGTCTGGCATTAATGCCATAATCAGAATACAACCTTTTTCCCCTGTGTGATGACAACAGCCGGTTGAAAAACATAGAATAAAAAGTGGAAAAACAAACAAAACATTAATAAAGGAGTTTGTGTGATTTTAGAGAGGTTTATATGGGTGTGCCTCCACTAAATAAAGTGACTTAAATATTATGGAACTCAAGTGCGCTTAGCTTTCAACCTGCTCTGAGCAGGTGGGCGGAAGAAACACACTCATTCGTGGCATCAAGATTGCAGTATGCTGGCATTGCCACACCCTCTATCGCGCCTCTCCTTCTACTGGGGCGCATGGCGAGTCACAAAAATACAAAGTTGGTGCCGTTGAGGACATAACCTCAGTGCGCCCAAGGAGAGTGCCAGTTCACTGGTGCGACACTTCGTTCTGCGCTGTGTGCTGACACAAAAATAGTGTGATGAGCTGAAAGAGGCTAAAAAGCTCTGTAGAGCTGAGGCGAACTGGAGGGTTCTCTTTGGCTTCATCACTACAAGCAACACCTTTCACACACATACACAAAGTAATTTGATCCATTGATCCATGTTTCTACTGTGACCTGGTAAGAAAAGACCTTTCCCAAAACATTCTTTATCTGTGTCATGTTGAGCTGTGCTTTTTTATTTCCAGTCAGTGTCATCAATGTCAGTGAAGCTCCAGGCTCCATTCATCTGGCTATGTGCTACAAAAAAATGCAGTAAACTAGTGTTCCTATTATCACATTATTTTTCCACAGATGCAGGAACACCTTAACTGTTTGTCTTTTGGAAATAGAAGTCTTGAGAGGCTTATCAGATTTACGTTGCGATTAAATCCTCTTATTTTGCAGTAAATGTCAGTTTTCCAAACCTGGAGGCTCTCGGGTATGGACTGTGGGATTGGTTTTCGTCTTTATTATTGCTCTGCTGCTTTGAGACCACAGTCTGTCAGTTTGAACTTCTACTTTTAACGTCCAAAAACATGCTCAGTTGCAGAGGAGGAGGTTTTCCTTTAGCATGACACATCCCATCAGCTGTAGATTCATCAAAGCGTGAAGTCGACATTGTTTAATAGTTCAGTTTCAATAACACAAGTGATTTTTTCTCTTTTCACAGCTTTTTACAGAGTAAATAAGCTGCAAACTAGACAAGGTCGGCCATGACAGATATTAACACTGACAAGCAGTTGAGGCTGTTTTTCTTTTATAGCAGCAGGTTTCTGCAGGTCGAACTCACATCATCCAAAAAGGAAAAGTGCTTGTATTGTTTGTGTGGACTGACCTGTGTGACTATGAGGCCCACATATTTTTGAAATTGTGCAGTGAATGTGACAAAGAGAACTGCGGCTACCTTTTTAATGAAACAGAAACAATGACCAGGAATTGTACAAGTCAGCTCCTTGCTAGGAAAACATGAAGTGAAGCTTCTGATTCAGAGCAGGAGAAAAAACATAAAAGTGGCTGTAATATAACACACAGACAAATTGCTTTTCCAAATACATTTGGATGAAACTTTACTTACTGTTACTGTTCTGGTTCAGTGTCAGCGCTCTCATCAATCTTGTTTCCAGCAGCAGCAGGCAGCTGTTTTCAGTGAAAAGGCTCTGATGAACCTACTGTCACTACCTGCTCAGTACCAAACAGCAGACAGCCAGTTAAAGCTGGTGAACATAGTGGAGCATTTAGCAGCTAAAAAGCCAAATATTTTTCTCAGGAGTTGGTGGAGACCAAACCAGAGCTAAAAGGAGAGTGAATATTGGACTTACATTCATCAGGGGACACAAACACCAATTGAATGCTAATGTTGCTCAAGTGATAATAAGTTAATATAATGCACCTTTTTGATCACCTACTGCATGTATCATGTTATGATTGATCAGGGTCCAACATGTAGTCTGCCATGTCTCTCTACCAAGTCACGGCAAGAATGAATGACTCTAAACTGTCTAATCTGACATGCTGCGCTATAACAAAATCGTGCTACGTCTGTTATTGCTTCTGCAAGACACGTGTCATTATTCACACAACCACAAGAGGTCGGTGGTCAAGTAATTGGTCATTTTAAGCATTTGAACTGAAAACCAACACTGTCATTTTTCTGGTGGGGACAGTCTCATCCCACATGCTTTGTGTTAAATATTGATAAAGTCATCGCCACCCATCTTGTGCTTCATATGTGTGTTGAAGTGTTTGGCAGGAGTAGAGATGTAAAAATTATATTAGACAGAGCTGTGGAAGAGCAGAATCATTGTCAGACTTGTTTCTGATCACATTTCATAGGGCTTAGTCAAAAGAAACACGTTATGTGTTTAAAAAACTGACTTGATAGTATCTTGACAAGATTATTAAGGGGAATTGTCAGTTTATACAACCATGTAAACAGCTTAAATACACTGTTTCAATAGCAGTTTTGACAGTGGTGACAGTATTGTTGCATGTAGAGACAACCGAAGCCAACTGAATGCAGCTTTAATAATCAATTTCATAAAACCAACTGAAGATAACAGCAAAATAATGCGATAATTTTCACTTTTCCTTTTCTTATAGTAATTACAATTAATAATTCAACTGCAATGTGTTCATTGTCTATCAAAATAAAACATCAATATGCAAGGAAAACATGGTGATTTTCAGGCTTTCATTATCTCTTCACCTTTAAAAGCCACTTCATCTGCATCACCTTCATATTTGGGTTGCTTTTTATTCCTTTGCAATTCTTTGAAACCAAGTGTCCTCTCTAATTATGAGCCATATTTGTAATGTCCTAGTGTGATTGGTGCAGCTGTTTTAAGTTCAGAGATGAATTATATGATTAGCTGAGACATCCATCCTGTTACATTCTACTACAACGACACTTATCCCATATTATCAGTAACTGAAGGGCAGCTGGCTGCGGCCTAAAGTATGCAGACAGTGGGTTCAGCTACCTCAGGAACCAGCATTGCTAATAGAATCAGAATCAGAATCAGAAATTCTTTAATAGTCTCACAGTGGAGAAATTTACATTGTTACAGCGCAGATAAGAGGTAGAATAAAAGATAAATAGGGATATAAATAGAAAAATAATTAAAATGATTAAATAATAAGTAAGAGCACGGTAGGTACACATCCATAAAGTATATGAAGTGTATAAGGTGAATAAAGTGTGTGGGAGTGTATATATTGCACATAAGTGTTATTATTGCACGACAGTGAGGTAACAGTTCGTGTAGTGGTCTACCAGGGTCCATGGTGGTTGTACAGTCTGACCGCTGCAGGAAGGAAGGACCTGCGGTATCTCTCTGTGAGACACCGCGGGTGAAGAAACCTGTCACTGAAGGAGCTGCACAGTGTCCTGGAGGGGGTGGGACGTGTTGTCGAGTCTCTTCCTGTCGGCAGTCGAGATGCTGCTGCCCCAGCAGACCACTCCATAAAAAATGGCTGATGCCACCACGGAGTGGCATCAGACTTACTGTACCATTAGCTTTTCAGAAAATAATTATCCCTAACATCTGTTCTGTTCTCTATCATATCAAGACTGTCCTTGACTTTCCACTCTGTTAATGTACATATTCCATATGTACGGGGAATGATCCCCCTGCTGTCAGGGTACGTGGATACTTTAAGACACAGCGGCCGCGCCCTACGGTTTACCTATAAAACACCTGTGCTGGTGTGGAATCACTGATTGTTTGATCCTAGGTGCTGTTAAGTATTAGATTTTGGTGTGTCTAAATGATGCAATAAAGAAAAGGCAGCCAATCTTGCTATATACTATATATATATATTGTAAAGCTATATATTATATTGCATAGCATTATATTAATACCTCAATTGGCTCACATTTTAGACTATGATTAAAGTTCCAGCAAACAGTTTCTATCATATGTTTCAAAAGACACAGACAAATGAATGTGATAGAGAGGCAAAGTAATCAAAATGTTTATTTCCTGGTTAGTCAACAACGGGTCCTCAAAAGCCACGCCTACGAAACATCTGCCTCACGCACGCAAGTATCACTAGTTAATCTGAAACACCCGCAGAGACGTTTGTATTGCCACTCCACCAAAGACACACACTCCAAGAAAGCCTCTCATAGTAGAGCTGCTAGCCGAGCTACAACACAGGTACGCACACAGTGACTCTCTCAAAGGGCCATACATTTAGTGAGGGTCAAAGCTCCACTACACTCCCTGTCTTTCCAGCAGATGTCAGTCCATCTAGAGAGACATGTTTATTAATATTTTAATATCAGGGATTGCAGATGAAAATTAGCCTGTATGGCTAAATCTGGCACATTTACATGATGGACCTAATGTGCATTGTCCCTTCTTGAATAAAATAAACATTACCATAAATATGATCAAAGAGAGTTATTCACATCATACAAACACTCCCTTCAATACATTCACAACCATAAACCCACATGCATGAACTGAATATTCATCCCCTTGTCATCATGATATGCTGACAGGCTGTATGTTGGCTAAAGACATGTTGATTGAACAGCTGTCAGACACCATGCAGACTTGAATCAGCTGACTTGGGAGCTAGTACAGTCTGTCAGTCAGGATCCACAACAGCTTTCAGAGATTTATTTAAATATCTTCATGTAAAAAAAATAATCTGACTCTATATATCTCGTATGGCTGCATATGTGCCAAGACCTCACACACACAGCATGCAGGAATAAAATCTGGTGTACGCTGATTGTTCAAGAAAGTGTTTGTGTCCACCTGATGAATTAAGTCCAACATTCACTCTCCTTTCAACTCTGGTTTTGGTCGCTACTAACTCTTGAGAAGAAATATGCTAGCTGTTAGCTGCTCAATGCTCCACTATGTTCGCCAGCTAGTCTTGCATGTCAAAGATGTCATGCAAGTATGAATGTTAGAAAATCTTTCTGGATTCATGTGTACATGATGCTGATGGAGGCTTGTTGTGGAAATGATCCAGCCACCTTGATGCTATTTATCTGCTTTGTCCCTCTCTCATTGTGCAGCTGTGAGGGTTACAGTGTGAGCCTGCACTGTACCCATTACTACAGCTCCACAAAAGGTAGACAAGGATGAAAAAGCAGAGGCAGAGGGGTTAGTGCTTGATATAAAAAATGCTGATGAATAGCAAGTGTGTGTAGCTTTCTCTCTTTCTCTCCATCTGTGTCCATGAATGCAAGTGATCTATAGTAATAGGGTGGTACAAAAGACTGGGAAGAAAGTGTGGAAATAAACAAAACTTAAATGTCCGAGGTCACACTGAAATCTGTATACTTGAACAAGTGTTTGATTGGGTCAATCAGGAGAGACTTAATTAAGAGTGATCAAATACATTTATTAATGTGGTGTACAATATAACTAGATATGTGAAGAGTCTTTGGCAGTCTTAGGGGGTAGTGATACCATGAGTTGACAGGAATATCCCTCCAATGGAGTCTTGACACTGGTGGTAGAGGTGGTAGTGAAGGAACGAGGAGAACGGCTGAAGATCTGGATGGATGTGATGCGGAGCAGGACTTAGATGAGCTCGGTGGAAGGAGCCCTGGGAGCTGGATGTGATGAGAACTGGAGGTGATTATGTGATATGATTGGCTCAGTTAAACTGAAAGAGTGAACGCCCATAGTCAGCTGTAAGAGTTGGAAGCAGGAAAGAGAAAGAGAGAGAGAGAGGGAGAGAGAACATGTTAATGAATAAGAGCATAGATAGTCCTCCTGATTGATCTTCCGCTAAGCTTCATTTGTAGGGGTGTGTAGCATGTGTCAGTGTTAATGAAACTGTTGCTTTACAGGTTGTTGAAAGAAAAAAAAGTCTTACATTGGAAAAATTGATTTAACGTTGGATATTTAACCACAGCGACCAGTGGTTAGCACCTCACAGTGAGAAGGGCTTTATAGACTGCAGTGTACAAGCTCTTCCTGTGTTTCCTCTGGCTGCTCAGTTTTCTCATACAGTTTTAAGGCTACATTCAGATAGAATCAGGCGCTGCACCGAAAACAGCGGTTTTCCCATTCATTTGAACAGGGGTACTGTGTTTGGGCTGCAGAGATGCGGCGAAATGTTAAAACAGAATCAACTTTTAGAGAAACGAAACCCTATGTCACGCTGCGGCAGCCAGTCACGCCAGCGATCAGACCGGCAGACGCCCAGGTGAAGAAGAACTTTGTTTACCATGTAAATACTTGGACAAGACTAACGCTATGTCCCAAATCGCGTAGTCAAACTTAGTATTTTGAGTCAAACTTAGTATTTTGAGTCAAACTTAGTATTTTGAGTGCATAAGTGCATTCACACTGGTAAGTATGACAAAATGCAGTGTACTATAAGTACCCGGATGGTGTACACAAAACAGCGAGAAAGTTGAGTGTGGAAGGCTGCACACTTCTCACCCTCAATGGTCGCCATCTTGGCCACGTAGCGGAAGGGGAGGGACCACCAACGTATGACAAAGGCGGCCGCGGTTGCGATTGTTACGGCTAAAAGCAAAAGCACGTTCATTTTTCATTCATTTTTAATATAATTGAATTGTAGTCAAGTGAGCTGGCAGATATTTCGGCGTGCGGCAATCGCGGTAAATGTTGGCGATAATGCTCCGCCCGGTTGCAGTCCGTCATTAAAAAGAAGAAGAAGAAGAAGACGAGGTCAACGGTTGCGATCGTCATTTCCGGTAAGCACACAACAGCAGTATTCGATTTGGGACAACACTACAAAATTAATCAAAATTAACGCACTACACAAGTCAGTATATAGTGTACACAGTATACTGCATGTAAGTGTACTAACAGGAGTACACGATTTGAGACACAGCTTAACAGCCATGCTAGGAGCTCCGTGAGACTGTATTTAGGCACAGCTGTACTTTGAGCTACATGCTTGTATACCATAATAGTTTAGAATGTTAGCATGCTAACATTTGCTAATTAGCACTAAACACAAAGTACAGCTGAGGCAGATGGGAATGTTGTAGATATTTCATAATAAACCAAAATATTGGAAAAAACAAAACTTGTTTGGAGGTAGCAATCTGTAAAATCCAAAATGTATTCATGACCAGGAAGTTGCAGACATTGTAGTAAATAAACTGGCAAATTCCACAGTACTCCAGTTTACTTTATGTATTTTCACATTTCACTGTGACATTTCACTTCGACACATGGTGGAGAACTGTCAAGGAAGACTCAGCTAATATATTTAATGCCCCTGATCACCCTTTGACCTGCTACCTGCCAGTACAGCTGCTTGTGATTTGCTCATTAGCTCACCATTATACAGTATATAATCAGGTGACAAATTAAAGGAAAAACCTGACTAAATGAGTGTAGTAAAATAATGAATGCAGATGCTTCCATACCAGAGGGCACTTTTTTTCCTTGTTCATCATGGAGCACCAGCAGCATGTATTGCTAATTGTTTTCATTGTGTTTATGTGGTTAATATAGCATTCATTAAATGAACAAAATATCCAGTTCCAGCTAGCATTTAGACTGCGACTAGAAAACAATGTCCTGATGCATCTTATTAGAAGATGTGCCGCCTCAAGAGTTCGCTCTTCGCACAACAACTGTTCTTCAGACGGCACATCAGGTAAACTTGATTAGATTATCTTTATAAGCCTAGGCATGTTTATCATAGGCCATCCGATAATTCTGTCTGACGCTAACATTAGCTAAGCATAGCATGCCTGTGTCTTGTTGTTATCTGATATTTTCTGATGAATTTCTGTGAGTGATTTTATGCCATTGTAAAGTACCTTGAATTGCATAAGCCTATATGAAATGTGCTAGGCTTTAAATAAATGTGTCATGGCTTTTAAGCTTGTTCCCAATATTCACTTGTCATGAAGTACACCTAATCTTTTGTTAAACTGGTTGTATTTGAAAGTTGAGTAGTAGCCTAAGCTAGCCTAAAATGTTATGCTTACCTGCCATGTTGAGCCATGTATTTGCTGGTTGTAAATTACAGATATTAATGAGGTACTGGAATAACATTTTTTTCATCATCTCTCTGCCTTTTCACTACAGGGGTGTATGGGTGTATTCACGTACCCAATCTTGGTGGCCACACATCTCCAGCACTTGGACTGATCGCGAATGGCTGCTTAACTTCAGGATGCGAAGAGGCACTGTCTCACATTTGTGTGATGCCCTGTTTGACCCAGGACACCACCAGATACAGAAATCCAGTTCCTGTTGAGGTTTGAGTGTCTATCTGCATCTGGAGACTGGCAACAAATCTCGAATACCGTTCTCTTTCGCATCTATTCGGCGTAGGATTGTCCACATGCTGTGTTATAACTCAGCAAGTTGTCACTGCCATGAATGTATTATTGAAGCCACAGTATATAAAAACACCCTATACCAGCAAGGTGTGGTGGACCACAAGTTTTGGGATATAAATGTTGGGCTTCCAGGTAGGATCCTTATCAAGAGTGCCGGAAACATTTGAGGGGGTTGATGTGCCGCTTGTTATTTTAGGTGATTCGGCCTTGGGTTATGAAACCTTACCATGAGGTTAGAGGAGTATCACAAGAACGCCTAAGTCAAGCGCACATGACTGTAGAGGCTGCCTTCGGGTGCCTCAAAGGCCGATGGAGATAATGGAGGTATGCAATACTCACATTAACCTGGTCAGCCAAATCATATCAGCATGTTGTGTACTACACAACTTCTGTGAAGTTCACAATGAACAATTCCTGGACAGAGACAATGTAATGAGAGAGGAAGACAAGGAGTGCGAGACTGAAGAGAATGTCAGAGAAGGCCATCAGCAGGAAAATGGATCAGGCTAATGAAATTAGAAATGCACTTTGCAGATATTTCTCTAGGATCTAATGTCAAAATTCTTGTGACTACTTTATGGTTTTGTGCTATTGTCAACATTTTTTTCTTTTTAACTATGAATGTGATGCAGGTTTTTATTGTTTTCAGGGTTGTAAAATTTTACTGGAGGCAAGCTGTTTTTGTTATTATGCCATTTTATAAAATATCTGTATTACACTAGTCAAATGAAAAATCTCATGCACTGTATTATAAAAAAATATTATAGTGTTTGTAAACCTTTTGTGAATACAAAGTAAGGTGCAGTGTTTTGAAAAGCCTCTCTTATAATTAAACTAATGATTACAATCTAAAGATTGCATAACAACAGGTTGAACAATCACGCTTGGGTAGGTTCTCAACACAGGTCAGGGTGCCTTATTCAATCTTCAGTCTACTTCAAGTAGAGTAAAAAACTTTGTATAACAATAGGTCTGACAATATAACAATTGTATAACTACATAACAGGCTTAAACAATCTCATCTCTGACTAGGGATGCACCAGGGTGGGTTCTCAGCACAGGTCAGTAATGCTTCGGTCTGCTTCAAGATAGTAGCACATTGTATGACAATAGGCCTTACTCTGACCAATGAGTAAATTCTACAAGTTGAAGAAATGCTGACCTGTGTTGTTAACACAATGCAATACAGACGAAACATCAATGGATTGATTTGACATTTCACAGGGTTGGATGACCTGCTGTGGGGAGGCTGTGGGCTGTGGAGCAGGGGGTGGTGGAGGGTAGGAAAGGTGCTGCTGAGGAGGAGCATCATTAGTGGTGGATGAAGGGGTGTAGGATTCTGAAATGTTGTAGGAGGAATGTGGCTGCAGATTCAAATCCTGAATGACTGTGCCGATCAGCTGCATGAACATTTGATTGTTTGTCTTCACTCCTCAGCCTCCTGCTGTACCCTCAGCATGTGTTCCAGGGCAGCGGTTTTCAGGCTTGGCAGGTTTGTTCAGCATCATGCATCAACTCCAGGTGCCATCTCTGTTTGGCCTGGTAATGCTGGAAATCAGTCTGCTCCACAGACCTTTGATATCTGCTGTTCACATATGCCAAACAAACCGAACCTGAGGGTGAAATGCTCCAGGTTTCGAAACAACTGGTCCAAACGAGCTAGGTGTGAATACACCCTGTGACAAGGAGCACTGAAGGTGTTCTGGAGGCGCGTGGTGCAACAACACCCTACTGAGACACTTCTATTATTAATCTATTGAGGCGTAATACAACAAACCGCATAATATTCAATTAGTAAACTCTTATACAACAGACTTATATTCACATCAAAAAGAAACAAGACATGTAACTGAACTTGTCTTACACACATGCACTTGCTTAGCATACAAATATTACATATTACAATATAAGCACACAAAGCTTATACTCTGATACAGGTACAGATCAGCACTGAAAACCAAAAAGATCGTATGCTAAACACATCCCAAATCGAAATGTTTATTTTCACATCAAAAAGTATCAAAGTATGTATCAAATACATGACTTGCACACTCTAATCTATATGACTGGCCTCCAAGAAATAGCCTACAAGGCCTACAGTATTATAGTAATTAAAGGTCATCACTCAGCATACAGCACATCTTAAAAACAAAACAACAACCAAAGGAATTTGACCTGCTGCACAGGCTCATTAACAAATCACAGAGAAACAGATGACTTAACAACTAAAAATGCAAAACATGAGAAATTCCAAATTATTTAACAGTTTCAGGGTTTTTTTGGAGTTCTGCTCCTTTGCCTGATCCATAACTGGATAAGTTTGCCTTCTCTTTCTAGCCTGAAACAGGCTTTTGCCTGTTTCAGACCATGGCTTAAACTGAACTTTTAACTTTACCTGTCTGGTCTCTGACTCGTACTTTTGGGTCCAAATCTGATTATACTGAGCCGTTACTAAATAGTGCAAAACAATTGGCAGGACTGTGTAACGTGTCACCTGTGTACGCATGCTTTTGTATGTGTGTCATCGTGCGCATGAGACAAACAACATGGAGACTGGCACATCAAAAAACTGCTCCACAGCGAGGTCAAAAACTCCACAGATACCTTTAATTAAATGTCTTTGCATCTATTTTGCCTCATTTGTGACTTGCCCCACTTTGTTCACTGTTTGCCTACTTGTTATTGATGGCCCACCTGCCAATCACATGTACTGTTTCCATCTCTCAGAACTTATGGAGGTCATATTTTTTCCATGTGCAATGATGAGATAAAGATTGGGATTTGTGACAGAAATACATCTTTTTTCATCTTTTCAACTTCATGTCCCTGATATCTTTTTGCTCCTATTTACAGTTTCATAACAGCCTGTAGTTATAGGTATGCTGTGTTTTCAGACAGAGCTGTTCTGGTTTTGGCACCTTTTTGTCTCTGTTGCCTGTTAGAATGGCTTCACAGCAAATTCAGTGTAACATTAAAAAGTTCTTTAAAAGGAATTTAGTTTTCTGAAAGCTGAAGATACAAGGACAGCAGTGCCAAGGTTGTTGCTTCATTTCTTGTCCCACGTTTTGACTAGAAAAAACATCACACTGTCACAAATCCTGCTACAGCACTAAATCTTCCCTTCACTTAGGAAGGGATCTGTGTATGTCTGACCTCTCTCAGTGTTATTATATCTTATGTGAGGAGAGAGCAGAGGGAAAGGGGAAGGGGATGTATTCCCTCAAAGAGACAGTCCAACCTTTTCTTATCTGAGGAATAAACACCTTTTCAATATATTAACTTTAAATCAAAGCAAATACAATACACAGAAGACACTTGCTCGAGGACATTTTAAAAAATGACTCCCTGCCAACAGTAATTCATATCACTACTCGTTATATTACTTTTCCGTTACACCCCACAAAATTGGTAATTGCATCCTTTCTCCTCAAAATTCAGACTTTGCTTGTGCTCCTCTGTGTGAATGTCAGCTAAGGCTGCAAACTAATGAATCCATAAAAGTTACAGGCTAGATAAAAGGACACTTGGCTCAAACTGATGATTTTTACCGGGGGTCTGTGGGAAAGAGTCATCCACCACATATCCAGCCACAAGCTTCATTAGTTTTTTGTAGCTTGTAGCCTGCAGTCCACAATTAAAATCCACTTTTGCTTGTTGAGCCATTGTGGGGCTACAGTTGTCCCCCGCGGCCGCAGAGGCCTCATCTTTGGTGGGGTTTATTTCCACCAGCTTCACGTTGTTGTGCTGTAGTAGTAGGTGTTTCAGGAGGATTGTTTTTTGCAGTGGAAAGACTCTTAGTACCACTACCTGCACACAATTTACATTGGACAAAAATGTTCTTGTCATCTTTTCTCCTGACAAAATCAAAGTAATGGGAAAATTTCCAGCCGCTGAATGTAAGCGTTTCCATCTTCCAAGCTAGCTTGCTGCTTGGTGACGTGCACGTGTGACGATTACGAAAACAAATTTGGGGATGTGACTGGATTGCTGGATTTCAAATCAGTAGGAGCGTGACATTCATTCAACTTTTTACTGAAATTTTATTAGTAATTCGTTACACTACTCGTTACTGGGGAAGGTAATGTAGTAATAATAGTATTACTGTAACACGTTACAAGTAACGGCCAATGCCCAACACTGTCTGGGAAACACAGGAAATCTCTAACTGAAGTCGAAGTAGATAACAGAGGTTGAGGGACAGAGGGTAAAATGAGAACCCTTTACACTTCCACAGAACTCAGCCCCATTATACAGAGTAGAGCAAGAGAGGTGACCTCCAGCTGTGATATGTGGAGAGGTTTTAGTCATAGCTCTCTGCTTTGGTAATAAATAAAGCCACATAGCTTGAGTTCAGCCGAGTAGTGTTTGGCTGGGTCATATACCCTGCTGCAAGGCTCCAGGCCTGAACAAAGCTCTCAGAACAAGGTCACTCACCCAGACTACTGAATAGATTATTGTGTTGTCACTATGGGAAACGCTAACAACACATCCAAGATTAGCTGATAAAATATGAGCACAGGAAGTAGAATGTATAAACAATAAGTTATGAGCTATGCCAACACTTCACACTGGTTATACATACAGTATGTGACAAACTGAAATACACCATGACACAGAGCTCAGGATTAAAGGTTTTTCATTGCATCCCCGGTTCTCTGATGACAGGTGTCAGCGCCAACAGGGGTTAAGCAGTGCTTTGAAAATTTAGTATATTTGCCGGCCAATCCAGACAAGTTACTATTTTCTTCCGCCTATTTAAGTAAGGGTCTTTGCAAAATCTCTCCACTGTATCAACTGATTCAGCAACCATGTTGCAGAAGCATCAAGTTGAGTCACGTCAATTTTATATGACCCAGAATCACAAATTTGCTTTAAAGGAATCTGTACAACATACAACACCCTCTATCCTTGTTTGTACAGAGAAAAAACAATATCATTTAAATAAAAGAATGTGGATAAAAGAAGATCTTCCAGGTGCTGCCAAGCACTCATAGGACCTGGACAACCAAACCTCTTCTGTACCACAAAGACCTAGAGAGAGGGTAGACTACACATACACACAAGAGGCAGAACTCAAGGATTCCATTCACACAGAGGAAGAACAGACAAGAGATGCTAAGAGAGGATTAAGCAGTTAATTGCTGACAACACATGCTATGAGAACAGATGAGGACACGAATCAGAGATGTCTGAATGAACGATTGACAGGATTCAACTGACACAGTCCTGTGTGAAAGAAAGGGAGAGAAAAGGAGGGAATGGCCAAAGGGCTCCTCTGTAAATAATTAGTGTTACAGTCCATAACCATTGCTCTATTTCACACAGGCTCTATTCTCTTCCAAGACCCCATTTTTACTTTTCACAGTTCTTATTACCACAGCAAATAGCAGCAAGAGTTGTCAAGTTGTCATGTGAATTCAAGGAGGCAATGGCAGAGTTTGAAATTGGATATACCCATCCATCCATCCATTATCTATACCCGTTTATCCTGTTTAGGGTTGCGGGTGGCTAGAGCCTTTCCCAGCTCACATCGGGCAAGAGGCAGCGTACACCCTGGGGGCTGACATACACAGACAAAAAAGAAATTTCATTCACACCTACAGGCGATTAGAAATACAATAGCCAGTTAAGCTAAACTATATGTCTTTGGACTGTGGGAGGAAAGTGGAGCAGTCAGAGGAACCTCACACAGACGTGCTCCAACTCCAAAGGACCCACTGATCTTCCCTGCTGTGTGTATTCAAACCTTTTGCTTTTTCAAATAAATTTAGCGTATATGAAACGAATGTCAATATATCTGCCTTGGAAATCACTCATGAACCCATCTGCACAAGGTGTCACTAAAGTTGACAATGTCTATTTCATAGGTTTAAGATTAGATTAGATTAGATTCAGTTTTATTGTCATTGCACAGAGTACAAGTAAGTTTTTTTTTTAGGTTAACACACAGCCAACGCTCTATGGAGCAGTGCAACCATCTTAAAAATGTAAAGGCTGTACATGTACACAGTAGGCTACATTAAAAACACAACACCCAAGACTTTCATCTCTTCTTTACCAGAGGATTTCACTGAATGAAATGCACTTATAATACCAATAAATCATACCATTAGAGTTGAAATAAAACTGATCTATGGAACTCCGTTGCAACAACATGGACATATTTTATAGGTAGCAACAGAAATAAAACAGGAATATACAGAGTGAAACACAGTCAGACTATAACACCCCTCTAGAGATGAGGCCATGCTGAGCTGGAACTCATAATCATCACATTTTATGCCAGTTTTCAGTGTACCTTTATAGCTCAAGAAATCTTATTTTCTGTTGTAATCCCTTAATTTAATATAAATTGTAAAACCCATGAGCACAGAGGGAACATATTAGCATGAAAAGTATCCGTCTCTAAGGCTTTAGGGGTATGTTTCTGTTTCATTATTAATAATATGATTTATTTTACACAACAGGAGATAAGTAGCTCTCTTACTCTTGCAAAGCGATAAAATTAAACTAATTAACTCTCTCAGAAACTCCCTCCAAGTGAAGTTGTGGTCGACTGGAGTTTCAGAACATGTGGGAGATAATGTGCACACTAAATCTGCTACGTTTTTCAGCTAAGTGACTCTTTTACTGAAAAGGGAGCATAATGAAAAGAATTTGACTCTCAGCAGAGACAGCCCTAGGACAGTAATTTCTTATTGCTGATTTTGAGCTATTGTTGCCAAGGCTAATCACTATGGCAACTAACTAGTGTCTCATCCAGTGGTGATGTTGTTGCATAACAAAATCAACTAATGAGCATATTATTAGCTGTTATCTGCTGAACTTCATCTTCCTTTTCTCTTTTATTAGAAAGTGTATAGTTGTCATGCTATTTGGTGCATTTGAAGAGGCAATACATGCAAGAGGACTGAAAACATGAGGCCTGATGAAATGCATATGAATCATACTCTCTTGGTCATGTTTACAGTTTCCAGTCAGCTACATTCTAGCTGATAATATTTAGCTTCCCTGTGTATTTTATGTATTGTTGTCTCCATAGCCTAAAAACATACACACACTGTCAATAATGTTTGAAAAACCTTCTTTCTTCAAAGACCTTTGTCAGGCAGAAGGTCTTTGAAGAAGGTCTTTGTAGTGAAATGTAGCATAGTAGTATTGCCAATGTACAGGAGCTTTTGTCCTACTTCTCCCCTCTTTTACTTAGCCCTGTTACTCACCTGTCTTCATCTGAACCCCATTACCAGACAGAATTTTGATATTGGGTGGGTCTGCCAATTAGAAATACCTTTTTCTGCAATATCTGTGCATTGCAACTACGGTATGGTCCACATTAGGGGAAGGTTTGTAGTTATGGTTAATAAACTATGGTTAAGTTATAGTTAAGGTTAGGCAACTAAAACACCTAGTTGAGGTTAGGAAATGATTGTGGTTACAGTTATAATTAAAAGTGAGCATTTATTGTTGGTTTGGGTTCAGGAGGGACAGCGGGTCGCCCACTAATCGCAGGGTTGGCTCCTCATGGGTGAATGAGAGGCAAAATGTAAAGCCCTTTAAATAAAATCCCTATATGAATGCAATTTGCCATTTGGTCTGTGACAGAGCACAAACTCCGTTCTCCTACATGAAAACACCACCCAAACCTCCACATCCGTATGCCCAATACATAGAAATAGATGGAAGAAAAGGTTTACAAGCAACATATACCATGATGTGTACATTCAGTCAGAGGAAACATATGGAAACTAGACATATCATCACAGATATAAACAAACCCCCCCAAAAGAAGGAGAAAAAATAGATTTCACAAAAGGGTTATATCAACACTGAAGTTTGCACCTCTGGGCACCATCCATGGCACTACGGGGGTACTAGGGCTCTGGCAGAAGTCAGCTGGGTTAGACCTGCTAGTCACTCAATCTTTTGGGGCTAATCTGTGTCGGGGCACGCCCAGATCCTTAGGAGGGTGCTGGCCCATTACAGATACCTATGGTGTCTTCCAGAGTCTGCCCCCAAACCGTCGGGAGTGAGTCAGCTCAGTTGGGGCCGGGAGGTATTTTTAAGTGTGTTTTGAATCCAGTGGACTTTGCCCTCGCCCTGCCCTGTGCACCCCCCCTCGAGACCACCACAGTCCCCCGCGGAAGCCACGGCTAAAAAATAATAATCAGAGTAAAATAATCACAAGAGTAACAGACAATTTTGTTAATAATTGAGGACAAGAGAAATTAAGAAGGATAAATTAAAAAATAAGTAGGTGTACAAGAAAATTATATAAGGAAATGAGTAAGCAAATGAAAGAGTGTGAGAGCAAGTGGGTTGATCTTAAGCACATGTGCGATACCCAAGGCATATGCATGTGTATGTGTGTGAGTGTTTGACAGTGCCCAAGTTGTATGAGGAAAGAAAAAAGTAAATATATAAATAATAATAATTGTCATCACATCGCTGATAAACTGACAATAGTAATGACACTAATAAAAGTGGGACAAGTGCTGGCTAGTAAAACACAAAACACAATATAATACTACTAATAATAGTAACAAAATAATATTACCATGAAAAACATGGAATAATAATGTAATTATCATTATCATCCTGAGTGAGGTTTACATGTGTGAATGCCTCTCATCATGCTGCAGAAGGATAGGTCTGTGAAATGGAGGTTCATCCGACTAGGATGAACACAGATCAGCATGGGTCATCTTTAAGAGGAGTTTGATCTGCAGAGTGTGCGTACAGAGCCATTGACTTCACCGGGAAAGGATGGTGGTTATTTTGTGAATGAGTGGGTGAGTATTGCACTGTATATGTTTGTATGTTAATGTGTCTTACACTAGCTGCGGTTACATGGACGCTAATATTTTCCTATTGAACAGATTATCAAAGGTTCACACCCCCCACTTTGGAGTCTTGAACTGCAGTTAAAGATACCAACGTAATTTCTAGGCATACTGGTCTGCTTGATCTTTTAGGTATGCCAATGTTTTTGTGGGGTGGCACAGTCGTCCAGTGGTAAGTGCAAGAAAGTCCTGGGTTAAAATCTTTTTCTTTCTTAGCGGGGTTTACATATTCTTTATACGTCTGCACGTGTTTCCAGGTGCTACAGTTTTCTCCCACATTCCAAAGATATGCAGGTTAGATTAATTGGCTCACCCTGTCCATGTGGGTGAGCCCAAACGCCCTGATTTGGCCACTTAAATCTGTGATCTCACCCTTTTGGTCACTTCCCAAAGCTCATGATTACACAGGTATCAGTTGGAATATAAATCGACTGTTAGACTGAGCGATTCTACTTTGGGAGCAGCCTCCTCTTCACTATGACTAAGTGTGGTATAACACCTTCATCACTGCCAATGCTGTTGGCAGTTTACCTGTTGATCTTATGTGCCACCCTACTCTCCTGAACAAAACCCTGAAAAACTACTGCTGTTGGAGTAGTAACTTGCTCAGACTTGGATGTGCTGCCTTTCATCCCAATGACTTCACACAGGGCAAACTGCTCCAGTTGGAGGTCACGTGACGAAGCCATCATTGGCAGAATGCAGAGATGTAAGCCCAAGATCATCAAACGGCTCACTTTCTTAGTGGTTCTGGCCATGAAAATCACAAACAGAATTGATAAAAATGCACAACCTTTGCAGTGCTTTTGATTAATGGCTGAAAATATGGACACATATTTCATTCTGGTTAAACATGAATTGGACCGCTTGCATCAACAGACAATGTGAATGAAATCATTAATTGAGGGCACGTGTGATGGAGTTGGGTGCCAAGTGGAATCAGGAGATATACTGGTGATTAGATCTAGTCATCATGTTTTCTTGTCTTTAAAAGTCTTGTGTTGTGCATTACAGTGCCTGACAGCTTGGTGATGGAAGAGAACACTTAGGGAGAATTTCTCCTCACAGGCTATTCCCAAGAGGAAAAAAGGGCACTGGATGTGATGAGAACTGGAGGTAAATGGGGTGGAGGAGGGTCGCATCGATCTGACACTGAAATGACAGTTGACAGCAACCGAGGAAGGAACAGTTTTAAAGTTCGACAGCAACGAGATGATTGGCTCAGAGAGGTCGTGGCAAAATCTGATTGGTTTAACGGAAAGAGTGAACGCCCTCAGTCAGCTGATTGAGTTGGAAGTGGGACAGAGAGAGAGAGAGTAAAGAAATTAGTATGATGAGTATAATGAGTAACTTTTGCTAAGCTTCACCTAGATCCATAATAATAATAATAATAATAATAATAATAATAATAATATAATAATCTTTATTTATAGAGCACTTTTCAAAATCCACATTACAAAGTGCTTTACAAGGACAGCAAAATAAAACATTCAAGTCATAAAATCAAGAAAGCAGATACCACTACAAGATAAAAACATTTTAAAGGAAATAAAAACAGTTCTAAGAAAAACTGAGGTCACGTAAAATCAGGAAAATTGGGACTGGGGTGAATGCCATCTCTGTTAAAAAAGGACACACGCTCCCAGAAAAGATTAAAATGATCAATTAACACTAAGTTGTGAGAGGAGCATTCTGACTGTAGCCAGTGGTGGAGACTGAGCAGCCTGCTAAAACGCCCTATAACTCGATGGAGAGAGGGGATCGGTCCAGAGATAAAAACTGACTTTTTGCAGTCCTTGAGTGATTTAAAAAGACTGTTAAAAAAAAGGCACTTTGTATCTCCAGCTCGGGCCTGACATGTACTTTCATGCTTTTTACTTATTTAGCTCTTAATGTTTAAAGTGCTTAATCTGTCCCCCTGTTTTGTAATACTGCTCTATATCGTAAAACACTTGGCTTTGAGTTCTTTATAGTGCAATATACTGTACTCACGGTCAACTTGACTGATGTGTTACATTAGGGAGCTAAATGGAACATACGTATGAGCCATTTGCATTGAAGGCAAAGCTGATCATTCTGGCTTGATCAGGCTTGATGTGTACTGTAAGATGTGCACTGCAGCAACTCAGTCCATGTAAGTGTTTGAAGGCAGTATGTAAGCATAAGTAGCAGCTGTTCATGTAGCCTCTCTCTGCCACTGTGTTATATAATTCTGATGCAATGCTGTTTGTAACACCTATTTACAGTACATCTGTTGTGAAAAGGGCACTTTATATAGAACTCCAGCTGAAAAATGTGTGCTGTGTAAGAGTGTACTGTATGTGCATATAGTTTACAAGTTTGCAACTCTATAAAGTCAGTTAAACAGAACTGTATCCTGGGTATCTTATCTGGTCAGATGAGGTCAGGGCTAACTTTGCCATTACAGCAAGTCAAATCAAAAGTAGAAATAGGGTTAGAATTACCACCACCATACAAACTTAATAGATACTATATTACTGCTCTAATTATTTGGGGTCTAAAACTCCATTAATGGATTATTTTGGCTACTTGGGCCACTTCAGCAGAATACACTGAAAACACAACACTGAGATATTATCCCTTCATTAAATTGATATGGCAAACAGTTTCCTATTTACACATCCAGCAGACACAGAGCAACAGTATCATTTATTTGGAGACCTGATGAATGTAAGTCCATTCACTCTCCTTTTAGCTCTGGTTTGGTCTCCACCAACTCCTGAGAAAAATATCTGGCTCTGTAGCTGCTAAATGCTCCACTATGTTCACCAGCTAGTCTCTAACAATGTCAGTCTGCTATGTGGTGGTGGGCAGGTAGTGTACAGTGGATTTATCAGAGTTTTTTCACTGAAAACAGCTACCTGCTGCTTCTGGAAACCAGGCTGATGAGAGCAGTGAACCAGAACAGTAAAGTTGCAATAAAACCAAAGCAATGAGCTGAAACACACTATAAAGCTCTGTAAGGGCTTGTGTCCATATAGCATTTATTTCTGAGCACCAGCGTCTTTTGTCAATTGTTCCCAATGAGCAGTGAGCGTATGCGGCAGCAAGTGGCCATACTGTGTTAAAGTATTCATCTGCAGCCAATTTTGAAAGGTATGGCCTAAAACACTAAGGGTTCTATTTTCATGTCAGTGAAAGGGCACTTTCCTGGGGCGTACCGAGGTTATTTCCTTGACTGCGCTTGTTGGGTATCTTGGTGAGGTAGAGGGTGTGGCGATGCCAAGAATGAATGCATCTTAGAGCAGGTCGACAGCTCAGCACACACTCAGCCTATACTGAAGGGCTTTACTCTAGTGAGTCTCTTTACAACTATCTGAAGGTAGCAGGTATGTGAGGTCAAACTACAATTACACACGGCAGGTCCGTTGGTTACATTTTGTGTAACCAGCACCAGACTGTTGCAAAATAACCACAGAAACCAGCTTCTAATGCGCATCAACAGGTGTGTTGGAGATGGACGCATTAAAAACGGTTCACACAGTCCCATGAAAAATCGTAGATCAATTCAAACTTCTCTCTGCTTCTGCCAGTCCTTCCCTGGTGTCTCCATCCAAAACACAGAATCCCAGCCTAAGCCTGTGTGTGTCATCTTCTTTTTAATGAGCCTGGCCAAAGTGTCACCTGGAGCTCTGCATTTTTAAATACAATACAGGTAGACATGTGGCTGTGATGAGCAATATGTAAGATTGTTCAGGTACAATTTTATAGTGGTGCCCAGAGACAAAAGAGCATTATTTCAAAAATCCTAATTTATTCGTGGATCACTGCCAGGTGACATTGCCATCTGTTTATGTCGCAATATGAAATGATGAAAGAGGCAACTATTTTGTTCCCAGATTGTCAGCAATTATTTTTTCATGTAAAATGGTCAAATGTAACTGAATTAAATTAAAAATGCAACATGCAAAAAACTAGACCGCATTTTTAATTCTACTTTCATTTTATTTATGGCACTACGGTGGTATTTAACTGCAGATGGTTATTGTATGGATAATTGTGATGACAAAAACAAGTGCGCACTATTATGCACAGAAAACACAATCACCTTTGAATCTTCAACAAAAATGTAAATTCAGTTTAGAGTCATCATCTGCTCTTGGCACAGTATTTGAGCTGCAGTATTCCTATTTGAAACTCTGCACATAAGAGACAACAATAAGTTTCCTTTGAGAAAATCTCTCCACAGGATTCTCAAACTGTCAGTGCCCCATGATGGGGAGAGCTCTGTGTTTAAAGAGCCCTTATCCAAGTGAGCTCAGGGTGTGCCAGGCGAACCAGGCCACGAAAATACAAAATGTAAATAAAGCCCTAAAACTTAGGTCCGTATCAGATCAACCAACAATTCACAGTGGATTTCCTAAGCAGCATATATAAGAAATAATGCAGCAGAAGGTGTGCATTTCAGTGTTTTATGTGTGTGATAGCACAACCCAATATCCCTCGGAATGACTTCCTGTTGGTAGTAGTGTGTCCTTTATGTAGCGTGGTGGAAAGTAAGTGTGTGGAGGTCAGAGTGGGGGATAGGTGTGTATTACATAGGTGTATTACATCTGATGCAGTGTCCATATAAACCATGGTCACTTGTTTCATGCTATTTTACCACTTGGTTCTGGTGAAACAAAACTGACCATGGTTCAACAGACTAAATATAAATAATAATAATTAGATGATAATTGAAACACAAGTATGTAGCCATGCTAGAAGTGCTATAATACGCTAAGACGTCCAGATACCTGAAAAAAAAAGGGAATGTCTCTCTGCTCTGTGCCATGGTAATCTTTGCCTCCACCTCATTACTTTCTTATAATAGGATACCTCATCATATACTATCACTTAATTAGGACACAACATTTGACCAATCCTGCATTAGTATTCACATAGATTGTGATAAGATGTAAGTACAAAGAGGTCTGTAACACAAATTAAGCCCCAAATGAATCAAGACCCCAACATGAAGTGGACGTCTCTATTATATCATCTTCTTAATTACAGAGCTACTTGCCATCATTAAGTGATTCATCTTTCCACACACAATAGTAATGTAAATGTTGTTCACAAGCTGAGGTAATTCATGAGCCTCTATCAAACCATGAGTCATGAGTCCAACAGCATCCAGGGATATGATTAGTGGCTGTTATTCAAACATAACACACTCATTGATCATTCAGTATATAATTAGCATTGTTACAGACTCATCATTCTGTTTGGAGTGTCATTCAGCAGCCCCTATTGTGGTCTGCCACACAGATAATTACAAGCCCAGTTTGTCATCATGAAAGCTGTCGGGATTGGGCGAGTGCAGACTGCTGTAGATAGTATTGAACGCATTTGAAAAAGAAAATGAGTGAGCTGGCAGCATTCTCCGAGAGGGAACACAACACTGCTGGTAAGTAAAGAGGATGGCATCCTCCACCCCAATCGCACTTTGATGGTGGGCAACTTGAAAAGGCTCCAAGTACTCATTACCTCGTCCAATCTCACCGCTTCAGCAGCCAAGCCTAAAATCATGTATGGTCAGGACAAAGTGTACACACACTACTCTCTTTTCATCTGATGAATCATCAGGATATGAAGTTATCCGTGACTTTCATAGTTCCTGGACAGATTGGTCTGCAACATCACAATTACAACAGATTAATACCTGGAGCAGAAGACTCAGTTTATATTCCAAATGTGCAGTGTTTCTGTTCTGATTGTCTCCAAATGTGACACATTCACTAATCGCTAATGTATCATAAAGTAAACATTGTCTAAAAATTTAAAATAAATGTGCATTACATATGTAAAGTGAGTTGTATGTAATCATACACAGAAATAAGCAGTGAAGTTGCCTGAGGATAATAAAGATCTTTGTGTTTGTAGGGACTGAGTGACTTAACTGACCTCAAGAAAGACAAAACTGACCTAACTAATGAAACATGAGGGGGACATATATGCTGACTGGCCGAACCATTTAACAGATATGATTGGTGAACAAAACACAATAGCTATAGTAACTACAAAGAAACACTAGATAGTTTGCTTCTAACTCAATATTAACTATGCAAAACATAAACAAAATAACTCTAAATTAAACTTACAAAATTGAGGCTCCCTCCCCAAACCCCTCTTGCTGTGGCAGGTGTTTGATATATTCCCAGATCCAGATGTAGGCATTTAACACTGCTCATTACATCAGTCACATCTTTTAAATGGTGGAGGTCAGACGTCTCCTGGATTGACAGCCCGGTAACTAAAAAGAAAGAAAATGTTATTAATGCAACTTAAACATAACAGAATTGAAGTGTTGACAAAACACAACACCAAATGTGCACGCTTCATCTAGAGATTATGCATGTCAAAAATTGCTAATAAACCTTAATGAAAAATGTGTGTTGGTTGTTTAATTATGTGAAAGTTGCCTGTAACTAAACATAAACCTACATTAGCAAAAAGGTCAAATTAAAGTGAAAGTGAGGGTGAGTGGAAATTACATCACCAAGTGTTTGTCTGCTGGTGTGGGGCGACCATAACAGTGTTCTACTGATCATTTTAAGCTTTGAGTTTCAAGAGGTGACACCAGACAAATTACTATACTCTTTAACTCCTCCGGGCCTCGCCCCATCCACCTCACAAATGGCCAGTATACTCGATCAAAGTGGCCTGTGACAGTAAGAACATAATATTTTGGTGCCACAAAGACACTCTTTATAAAGGATTTACAACTAATGGCTTTATTAATGGTTAATAAATAATTCACTAATGCTTCATAGATCAGTTCTAATCCATTAATGGGAACAACTTTTGTGTTGCCAGGTTGTGAAAAATATCTCTGGCTTCTCTTGATTCATTAAAAAGGTCAAGTCATTACTAATGTCATTAAAAATATCATAAGTTTTGATATTTATAAGAAGCCATTAGCAAAAGCTACACTTATAAAAAGTCCATACAAATTAATTTTGGTCCAGATGCCCTGCAGGGTTTTTCCAGAAGGTCAGAGGTCAAATGGTTCCTTGGAGGGGTCATTGTGAGCTAAAAAGCAGAAAAGAGGACCAGCCAAAACCTGGCTACCCAAAAGTTGTTTATATTGATGGTTTATAACTGATCTGTAAAGTATTAGCAAATGATTTTTTTACCATTAATGAAGCCGTTAGTTATACATTTTGTTTATAAAGGGTGACTTATTAGAAAGAGGTACCAATATATCTTAATTCTCTTACATTCAACCAGCCTATAATTTTAAAATGTATGTTATGTATGAATGCTAGGAGCACTGCTAAATACAGAAGAGGATTTCCATGGCAGCTAGCCAGAAAATGCAGCATTGGTGTTAGGTGAGCCAAGTTTCAACAGCGTTAAATTAGCCAACTAAGGCTAAAGGTACTACGTTGCTTTAGTAACATGTGGGATGCTTTCCATTCAGCTAACTGTGCTTCCTCCTGTCCTTCCTTTGCCCTCCAGCCCCTGACCTGGAAATCAGGGTCCACCATCATTTAGGTTCCAGTCCAGCCAGGTATCCTTAGAAATAATGTCTCTTTTTAATGATTCTAGCCCCAACCAAACCAACCATTTAGTCTTTGACTTTGTTGAAGTCTTTTCTCTTGTAAAACTGGAAAATACAGTTTGAAAACACTTCTTATGAAGCATCTCACCTTCAGCCCTATCAGCCCTTCAGCCCTAGTCCACAGCCTTATTCAGTTTTAGCCTACTAAGATCCACTCTGTTGGCTCTTTCAAAAATAAGGCAGTGTGGTGTATTATTTTGTTTATCAGTTTCTCATTAAAAAAATTAGACAGAAACTGTATTTTTCATTTTTGTGTTGTTTGCAAGGAACTGCCAGTCTAAAACTATCATTGCCTTTTTGGGGAAATACAATTTTATAGAAACATCTCCCGTTTGTCTTGTGTTGTGTTTTCACCCTTGACACCAACCAGTCTGTAGACTTAAAGTACTTAAGACTTAAAGACTTAAAGTTGAAACTTAAGTTTCAGTTACTGTTCACTGTAAACATATTAAGTATGTTTACACTCAAACGTTATTCTTTGAATGAACTTAATTAAATCATAGAAAGTATGTGATTAAATGGCTTTCTTTCAGCATTAAGCAATTCTGTTGGGCCAACTTAATTTACTTGGGTTGAATCAACTTCATTTAGTGTTGTAATTTCACTACTGTAAAATTAGTTGGACCAACCCTATTAAATTAAGTTGGAAGTTTGAGTTTAAGTTTGAGGGAAGGCTTTACAGCCATAAAGAAGATAATAGTATGAACATAATATTTATTACTAAAGGACATGCTGTACAGGTGTAACTATTATTAATTAATACTATAATGGCTTTGTTTCATTTAGGTCTGCCAGTAAGCCATGTCAGTGAACCAGCACATACAATAATGAGCCCTGCACTGCAACACTTTAATGGAAAACCAGTATTAATATTATTAGTATCAGTATCATTGAAAAAGTGAATATTCCTCTTGTACACAGAGACACTGGGTACTCTACTACTAAGTGTGTACCCACATTGTCAGGGTTGCCACATTTTCTTTTTCAAAAAAAAACAAAAAACAGGCTCATTTTTATTTTCAGAGGAAGTAGCTAAAGAATGATGATACTGTGGTTCCATTTGAATTTTTTGCTAGAGAACGAGGCTATAAAAAGCTGTGTTTAGAGACCGAAGTGATCTATTTGGCTTCTCCAGATGATATTCTCCATGAGCGATATACTGTAGATTGTCAGCTGACGGAATACGTTACAGATGCAAACTTGTTGAGCCGTACGTTAGTAATGCCACCAAACGAAGCCGCGCAATTACAGTAGCCTTGTTTGCAGCAACAGTGTTGCTTTTTGCTGTAATCATTATTTTTATATTCTTCATAGCTCTCCATTATAACAACCTGTTCCTCTTGACTGAAGTAGGTGGCACGCGATCAGTCCATTTTGTGCAGAAGAGGAGTCAAATGACGCGCCAAACGCTCCCTTTTATGGGGAGGCAAACAGAGCCTGATGGGTTAACAAAGAAAGTTGATAACCATTGTTGTAATACCTGTTTTAGGTTTTGTCGAGCCTGCTAACGCAAAGAAAGCCTGGCTATGTCGAAATTGCTTCGTAGTACACCCCTCAGTACTAATGAAACAACTTCCAATGTAGCACCACAAATGTTTGAATAAAACGTGTTGAGGGGACAACAACAAATAGAATGAGTGTGATAGCCTAACGGTATAAATATGAAGGAATGAATTTAGTATCTGCAGGCACCCTCAATACCAAAACACAGCCGCTAGAAACTGAAGTTACAGGTTGTGGTCACAATGGAATGGATTATAATGTGAATGTAGAATATGTTCAGCATTAATATTTGCCATTTAGGGTCTGACCTCATCACTCCCCACAAGGAAACACAGAGCTCAGCACAGCAGGGAGTGAGGAGTGACGATAATTATTGTACCCCTGGGGGAACATACAGTAGACTCAGACCCTACAGGTGGGTGACAGCATAACTTTCATGTGATCATATATGGCAACATTTATTAAATAAAAGCACAAATCAAGTCATTAGAGAGGATGAATTAGTTATTTGTGCGCACAAAGTCGTAATTACTTTTTTTGTGCACAAGACCTGCCCAGGCTGCGTACAAAACATGCTTTCCATGATCCAAAAAAATAAAACATAAATAAACAAAAGTTGTCTTGACCTTGGTATTAATTGTACTTTTACCTGGTTACATCAGCATTTTGTAAATATTTGATAATTAAAAATGTTGTCTCATAGTGCATCATATTCTAATCTATCTAAATCTAAATCTAAATACATGCTCATAACATTTAAAAAGCTAGATTTTGAACAGGTACACACATGTACAACCCCCCATGCGATTTTGACAAGGTCAAGTCAAATTTATTTATAGAGCACATTTAAAAACAAAAGTTCTTTATAGAGAAATTTAAAATATAATTAAATAATCAAAACAAAAATAAATTGGTAAATAACTAGTAGGCAAAACTACAACAATTTTCTCATTATATTAATAATTAAGGGGACTTAAGCACAATTGTACAAAGGTCTGTTGGCCGGCGTTTAAAAGTGGTGACAGATAGAGGGGACCTCATAGTGAGGGAGTAACTGTTCCACAGTCTGGGTGCAGCAATGGAAAAAGTTCAGTCAGGCTTTTGACTGGAAATGTGGAATGGTGAGGAGTAACAGAGGATGTCAGGGGTCTATGTATGGACTGCGGAGATCAGAGATGTAAGTCCATGCAGTGCTTTAAAAACTATTACTACTACTGCTAAATACAAGAATCTTAAAATCATTTCTATATTTCAATGGTAACCAGTGAAGGGAGGCCAGTGCAGGGGATATGTCATACCCATGCTACCCATGAGAAGCGAGAAAGAGAGTTACTGTAGTCAAGACATGAATAAAAGCATGCAAGATGATCTCCAGATCTCTAACACAAAGAAAAGTTTTGTCGAATTTGAACGCAGTGTCAAAAATGACTCCCAGATGTCTGGCACGTGTACAAAGATTTGAAGACAGGGGCCCAAGAGAACTGACTATACCAGTAGAGACATTTTCAGGACCAATAGTAAGAACCTCTGTCTTACTTATATTTAGCTGAAGAACATTTTTGGCCATCCAGTATTTGACATCCTCAAGACAGCTCAAAATAAACTGAAGACTATAGCTGTGTCCCAAATCTCGTACTTGCATACTCAAACTTAGTATTTTGAGTGCATAAGTACGTTCACACTGGTAAGTATGGCAAAATGCAGTGTACTATAAGTACCCGGATGGTGTACACAAAGCGGCCAGAAAGTTGAGTGTGGAAGGCTGCACACTTCTCACCCTCAACGGTCGCCATCTTGGCCACGTAGCGGAAGGGAAGGACCACCAACGTATGACAATGGCGGCCGCGGTTGCGATTGTTACGGCTAAAAGTAAAAGCACGTTAATTTTTCATTCATTTTTAATATAATTGAATTGTAGTCAAGTGAGCAAACGTGCTGGCAGATATTTCGGCGTGCGGCAATCGCGGTAAATGTTGGTGATAATGCTCCGCCCGGTTGCAATCCGTCATTAAAAAGAAGAAGAAGATGCGGTCAAAGGTTGCGATCATCAAAAGCAGCAGAAACGTACAACAAAATTAAAATGTCATTATTTCCAAAGTCTAAAGACAGCAGTAAGTCACTCACTACCCTTAGCAGAGGTGACTCAGAACTCTGAGCATCCTAAAACCTGACTGGAATGTCTAAAATGTTGTGTTGATCTAAAAAAGGGACAACTTGTGAGAAGACAACTTTTTCCAGGGCCTTAGAAATAATCATTTTCAGATTGGAAGTTATTGAGTACGCTTGGATCTAGGTTTGGTTTGGTGTGAAGAAGACCATAAGACTTGAATCATATATGAATGTTACAGTGAAGAGTAATATGTGCAGTGCTCCCTGTGCAGAGCTTTTGTTCAGCTCCACAGTAACCCATGACAAAACCTATTAACAGCATGAGAATGGCTGCGTTAGGCACTGGGAGCTTTGCAGCTAAATTAACCAGAAGGGTTCATCCCATTTTAATATGGAGATGTCAGACCAAAGTTTTTACATAATTCATCCTATCCCATGGCAGCGTTGGCGACAAGCCGGATCATGTAGTGGCTCTTTGAGGGGGAGCAGCGCCTGGCGATTGGCAGGGAAATCCAGGATAAGCTGCATTTCTCGGAAGCTGCACAGTAGGTGCTAGCTGAGTAGTCGATGAAGGGAATCGGATGTTGAGTCAGTGATTGTTAGGTGAGTCATCAACATTGGGATTGCATCTGCATCCCACGCATCATGTGGAGTTTCTGCTAGGCTGCCATCTGGGTGGTGTGAGTTGGTGTTGCGTAGGCAATATGGGAAATAGGTAAGTGAGTAATCATATATTTCATCATATGATTTGAGGTACAAATAAAAGCATAACTAATAATAATAACTCCAAGATGGCGCAGCGGATGGCAGCCTCGGTACTGCGCTCTCTGGTACTTTTTGTGTTTTTGTTTATTTGTTTAGTTTCCTGCTCTCCCTCTCTGGTCACATTCACCAGGGAGGAACTGTTAAACATCAGACTATCCTCTGGTCAAACTTTTTCATCGAACCGGATAGTTTCACAGCGTTATTATTCGGAGGAGCAGCAGCTCTCAACAGGATTTACCAGAGACGCCGACGTGGGAAACGAGCTGGAGCGCTAGTTAAACTGAGACAGCTGGGATTTCAAACAGTGCTTCTGTCAATACATCTGGCAAATGTCCGCTCTCTGGCCAACAAGATGGACGAACTGCTACTCCTCAACAGAACAAATACAGACTTTTACAGATCTGCCGCCCTGTGCTTCACCGAAACCTGGCTTGGTGAACACATTCTGGATAGCACACTCCATCTATCCTCGTTTATTCTGGTCGGTGTTTACATCCCACCTCAGGCCTGTGTTAGTGAAGCGTTACAACACCTGGCTGACCAGATAACTAACATGGAGCAAAACCATCCAGACTCCCTGCTCATTGTTCTTGGGGATTTTAACAGACCAAACCTCAGCCAGGAACTTCCAAAATACAGACAGCACATTAAGTGTCCCACCAGGGATACAAATATTCTGCACCATTGCTACACCACATTAAAGGACGCCTATCACTCTGTTCCCCATGCAGCTTTGGGACTCTCTGATCACTGTCTGGTTCATCTTCTTCCGACCAGGCAGAAACTAAAATCAGATAAGCCTGTGGTCAAGACCGTGAGAAGATGGACCAACGAGGCAAAGCTGGAATTACAATCCTGCTTTGACTGCACTGATTGGAGTGTTTTTGAGGCTGCAGCTACAGACCTGGATGAACTCTCTTACACTGTGACATCTTACATCAGTTTTTGTGAGGAAATGTGTGTGCCAACTAAAACCTTCTGCACATACAACAACAATAAACCCTGGTTTACAGTAAAACTCAGGCAGCTTTGTCAGGCCAAGGAGGAGGCCTACAGAAGTGGGGACAGAATCCTGTACAACCAGGCCAGAAACACACTGACCAAGGAGATCAGAGTAGCAAAGAGGAGCTACACTAAAAAGCTGAAAAACAGGTTTTCAGCCAACGACCCAGCGTCAGTGTGGAGAGGCCTGAAGGACATCACTAACTACCACCTACTGGCCTGAAAGACCGTCCCCCCACACAATGGAGAATCACCAACTGGCTGACGACCTGAATGTGTTCTACTGTAGGTTTGACAAGCCCACACTCACACCCCTCACCTGCTCAGACATCAAACAACCACCTACACCCCTTGCCACCCCCTCACCCCTCCCCACTGACCCCCCACCTGCACTCAGGATCTGTGAAGAGGATGTGTGTCAGCTCTTTCTCAGACAGAAGATCAGGAAGGCACCAGGCCCAAACGGCGTCTCACCCTCCTGTCTGAAAGTCTGTGCTGACCAGCTGGTCCCCATCTTCACGCAGATCTTCAACAGATCATTGGAGCTGTGTGAAGTTCCCTCCTGCTTCAAACGCTCCACAATCATCCCAGTCCCCAAAAAACCCTCCATCACAGGACTAAACGACTACAGGCCTGTCGCCCTGACATCTGTAGTCATGAAGTCCTTCGAAAGACTGGTGTTGGCCCACCTGAAGGACATCACAGACCCCTTGATGGACCCCCTGCAGTTTGTCTACCGGTCAAAAAGGTCAGTGGATGATGCAGTCAACATGGGACTGCATTTCATCCTGCAACACCTTGACTCTCCAGGGACATACACAAGGATCCTGTTTGTGGACTTCAGCTCGGTGTTCAACACCATCATCCCAGACATCCTTCACACCAAACTCACCCAGCTCACTGTGCCAGCCCCCACCTGTCAGTGGATCACAAACTTCCTGACAGACAGGAGGCAGCAGGTGAGGCTGGGGAACATCACATCCAGCACCCGGACAATCAGCACTGGCACCCCCCAGGGGTGTGTGCTCTCCCCACTGCTCTTCTCCCTCTACACAAACAACTGCGACTCAGGAGACCCTTCTGTTAAACTCCTGAAATTTGCAGATAACACAGTCATCGGCCTCATCCAGGACGGTGACGAGTCTGCATACAGACGGGAGGTTGAACAGCTGGCCCTCTGGTGCGGTCAGAACAACCTGGAGCTGAACACGCTCAAAACTGTGGAGATGACAGTGGACTTCAGGAGGAGCCCCACAACACTGCCCCCCATCACCATACTGAACAGCACTGTGTCTGCTGTGGAAACCTTCAGGTTTCTGGGATCCACAATTTTTCCCAGTGGACGTCCAACATCGACTCCATCATCAAGAAGGCCCAGCAGAGGATGTACTTCCTGTGCCATCTTAGGAGTTAGAAGTTCAACCTGCCTCAGGAGCTGCTGGTCCAGTTCTACACTGCTATTATCCAGTCTGTTCTCTGCACATCCATCACTGTGTGGTTTGGATCGGCCACCAAACAGGACAGGAACAGACTACAACGAACAGTCAGGACTGCAGAAAGCATAAATGGTGCCAACCTGCCTTCCATTCAGGATTTATACATCTCCAGAGTCAGGAAACGGACAGGAACCATCACTGCAGATCCATCACACCCTGGACACAACCTGTTCCAACTTCTCCCCTCTGGTGGACGCTACAGAACAACCAGACACAAGAACAGTTTCTACCCACACGCCATCACTCTGATGAACAGTCAACATCAGTTAACATCAGTCACATAGTGTCAGGAACAATCTGTGCAATAACCCTGTGACAAACTTCCACTGTACCTGTAAATTATATTTTCCCATTGCTTAAATACACAGTTATTAAACATGTAAATATCTTCAGTCAGTCACAAATCAACGCACGCTGTGCACACTGTATATAGTGTCATATACACCTGCCTCATGTATAGAAAGCAACCTGTTACATTAATCATATTTATATTCAGATTTATTCCAGCACCCTTTGCACTCTGCACCATTGCACTATTGTCATACTGTCTACAAATGTCATTGTTGCTTTTTTTTATATATATTTATATCTGTACATAGTAGTTCTTTATGTTTACCTTGTTTACACTTATTTATGAATTCAATAAAGTTCTCAACATAAATGACATCACAAAGATAAAGAAATAGATTTTTGGGGGATGGGAGATTATGATGGCCCAAGCACCCTTTGCCTTGGTGCTGTGTAGTGTGTGTGTTTGTGTGTGTTGCAGGTCCTTTGCTGGGTGGAGCTGAGGTGCCATTGTGGTAACCGGGAACACCTGACCAGTGTTCCTAAATTAAGTATGTCTATCCATTCATCCATCCACTCACCAAGCTCTGATCATTTTTTTTGCGTTGTCCTTTTTTGTTTTACCCTGTCTTATGCGCCTCATAATACCCACTGCATTCATACACTTTCATACATCCCTGACACTGACTTTCACACCTCATTGCACTTATTATTATAACCTACTTTAATACATTTCTATTGCTAAGTTTGGTGCGCGTGTCCCTTCTTTGTTGTGTCCCAACAGAGATGTACACTTGTCTTAAGCTGCTCTCACTTGAGCCATTGTTTATCTCTAGGGAGAGCAATTACCTTGGGCAATGTGCACCAATGCCACCAGTTTTTATACTTCTCCGCTGCACTCTAACCTTTTTTGCTGAGCTTTCAAAGAGCATATAAAGAGTATCTATGTCTCCAGAGATGTATTATCAGTCTAAGACCGTATTCAGACGAAATCAGGCGCTGCGGCGAAAATGCCAGTCCTCCTATTCATTTGAATGTGGGTAGTGGGTAATGCTTTTAGGCTGTGGTGGTGGGGGCCGCATGGGGTGGCGAAGAAAACGCAGCAGTCCTGCGGCGAAAAGTTAAAACAGAATCAACTTTTGGAGAAACACAACAAACGTCACGTTGCGGTAGCCAAGGTACGGAACGCGCCCAGCTGAAGAAGAACCTTGTTTACCATTTAGCATTGTAGCATTCCGCTGTTTACCAAGCAACTGTGAAGATGATGAACTGTGGTGTCAGCTGTTCAACCCTGCTACGCGGGTACAAAGACGTTAATCGCCGTGCAGTCTCTTGCCGTTGTGTCGCTCTTCAAATTGGTATTTCTGGTTAGTATTTCTACTTGTGCTACGATCAGCATGCCCATGTAGAGACACTCCAGCACTGCCGCACAACCCTGCACTTATCGCCGCAACGCCCGATTTGGTCTGAATACAGCCTAATTCAAAAGATAAGTCTGGTGTTATTCTAAAAAACAAACAAACCAACAATGTGTTAGTCTGTCTTTCAATTCTTTCTGACTTCCCTTCCTTCTGTGGCTCTCAGCTCCAAGTCCATTAGTTCCTACTGAAGACGTACTGTACATATACAAAAACAACTCCAAAACATATAGCTTCTCTTTCAAAAAACAGCTGGACACTAATAATTCTCTGTGGGTTTCTTACTATGAACTTACTATTTCACATTACACATAGACATACATTTAAACCATTGTTAATACAAAAATGTCAATTAATGCAGCTTAATATAGTTTTTAGACAACAATGGAGCTCTATGGCACAGAGGAATGAGATATGTCAGGCTTTGGATACACACACAATACTTGATTAGAATACATTCATTTTCTTTTGGGTCTTTTCATGCAATTTGTTGCCAATAAGAAAATATAGAGTATCACCAGACTTGTAGTATCTGTATAAGTATGTACCTTAAGCATGAATGAAACAGGTCTTGTGGATGACACTGTATTAGCGCTATAGTGCATAAAGAGTAAGTTAAGAGGGTTTTAAAGTCATGTTTACAATGATTCTACAAACTTTCTTTTTTATTTATCACTTATCAATTACAATGAATATTTACTGACCTCAAAATGAACCTCAATATGGATTCAGAGTTGCACGACTGGATTATAATTGCTTTTGCACAAATATTTGCACTATTCATTTATATAGTCTAAGATAGTGGTTCCCAACCTGGGGGTCGAGACACCTAAAGGGGTCACAAGATAAGTCTGACAGGCTACCAGATGATAAAAGGGATTAAATATATGTTTTAGGCAGTGTCCTCATTTAGGTTCCTGGTGGCCTGGTGGTAGAAGCTCTTCCTGAGCCTCTCACTGCTGGCCTGGTGTATCTGGTACCTCATCCTGACCACAGCAGAAAGAAAAGGTTCTCTGGGTGGTTGGGATCCTTGATGATTCTCCTAGCTTTTCTTCTTCTTCCACAGGCAGCGTAGAGCACCACCTATTGTATGCTCAGCTGAATGAACCACTCTTTGCAGGGCATTGCGGTCCTTTTCGGTGCTGTTACCATACCAGACAGTGATGTTGTCCGTCAGGAGGCTCTCGATGGTGCAGGAGTAGAAATTCTGGATACCCGGAATTTCCTTAAGCGTCTGAGGTGAAACCGTCTCAGCCTTGCCTTTATACTGTATTCTACTGTATATAATGTATATAGCTTTTTAATGTAATCTCTAGGATTTTTAAAATCTCTTTCTAGTTCTTCATTTTCATCAATAAGGCTTGTCTTATCTTAAATGTTAATGTTACCATTTTATGCATCCTTTTTCAGAATTGTAAATTCTTATATAACAGCATATAGAATACATTATTGGGGTGTGTACAGTTTGTCTTCCATTGCTGCACGACACCTCTACATTCACAAGACACTTCTATTCTGCAATAAAATCATGTCATGTCCTCAATTTCAGTCTCTCTCCAGCCTAACAATAGTGACATTGTGAGAACTATTTTGTTCTAATAACAATAAAATTCTTCTTGTCCACTGTGACAGGTGCAATACCAGAGAAGAAGTCTTGCACCAAGTGAAAATTGGGGGTTATTAAAGTACACAAAATTAAATTACAGTACAAACAAAAGTCCTCATATTGTGATAAATCAGAACAGTTAAAGGAGTATGTGTAGCCTATTTGGTGGAATTGATGTTTTTAGCAAATTGGTGTGAATAGTTTGAACTCAACAAAACTTTCACCTTTTTTGAAAGGTTCTTGGTACGATTTTAAGTGGATCACATTAAGCTGTAAAAGGATACTTTAGCTCAGTGGTTTGGTAAACTGTGACAGCTAACTTTCCCCATTGTGCCCTGCATCAGTGAGGGTCAGTAAGAAGTGGATCTCTTTTTTTCAGGATTATTTTATGTTGTTGAAAACCATGCAGCAGTTTGTGTATTGTAGAGTTGAAGGGAGTCTGATCATATTCTGTATGTATCTTATTGTCAACAAATCCCATGTGCAGACCCAAACCAACAATGAATGTATCTACTAACAAGTATTGTGTGTGTCACAGCCTGATGTATCTTTTTCCTCTGTGCCATAGAGCTCCATTGTTGTCCAAAAACTATTAAAAACACATCAGCGAGCCACACTGCTGCACTGGGTGACATGTTCCTTCATTACCATGAACACACACACCCACACACACACACACACACACACACACACACACACACACTGTAGATTATTTTGACTCAACGCCACATACACCTTCCTGCTGCTGTAAATGTCCTGTATTCAGAGTACGAACTGCTTCCATCAGGTAGACGCTCCAGGGTTCCAATAAAATACAGGAAAAGATACCTGAATAGGTATAAAACCTCTTTCATTCCTCTATCAGTGAATCTCCTAAACGCAGGACATAAGGAGAGTGTGAAATGAAGGGCTGTATTTGAATGCACTTATGTCTGAACTTGTTTGTGCTATGCACTTTATATCTGTTACTGCACAATAATTGTATGTATTTTTATGTGGCAGCTTTTATGTCAAAGACAAATTTCCCTAGGGACAAAATAAAGTCATCTTAAGTAAAATACTCACTAGTAGGGATGTCCCAGTTTTTGGTCCGGATTCCAATCCGAGTCCTTTAATATTTGGTATCTGCCGGTTCAATCTGATACTTTTATTTACTTAAATGTTGACAAAATATATCTGACACATTGAAATAACAGCTGTAGCCTTTTTAATCTGACACAGTTTATTTTTCACAAGCTACTTAATAATACTGGAGGTCATGGTTCAAAAATATATTTATAATATATAAATATTTATACGCTTAAATTATTGATAAGATATAAGAAGGTAGCCTGACATCGCCAGACCAATTCACAAATGTGAATTAGTCTGGAACCTCTCAGTTAATTTTCGATTTCCAAGGGGTGTTATCAAAGGGCGCAGACCAAAAAGCCTCAGGACACAACTGGATAGACCTACAACCAAACAGAGCAACAAAACGTGTGACGTAGCGCTGAGCGAATCCTGATGGAAGTACGGCAAACACATCTTTCTTCTCTACAAAAGCTTTAAGTGCAGTTGTTTGTTCTTCTTTTAGAGAAAATATACCATTCAGAAGATAGAGGATTCAGAACGTTCCACATCAGCGGCAGCCATCTTGGTTGTTTATGAAAATGCCTCAATGGAGCTCCTCTGTCATCGTATCAAACCCGCCCCATATTAGATAAACAGTTGTGATTGGTCCGACCCAGGCCAGGTCGGCTGGAAATCTGTCTGAATGGGAGGGGGACCAGATGCATCTGCCAGAGCAAATAAAACATGAACTCGCAGATTCGTCTGGTTCCCAGGCTAATCAGGAAGTAGAGCGGGTTGTCCATTAATCCCTGAGTTGGCGGTTCAGTTCCCGGCTCTTCCTGTCCACGTGTCCAATGTCAACTGTCCTTGAGCAAGACACTGAACCCCAAGTTGCTCCTTGATGGGCAGACGAGCGCTTTGGTGTGTGAGTGTGTGTGTGGGTGAATGTGTGAAAGGCAAAATTGTAAAGCGCTTTGTAAAGCTCAAAATAAATGAAGTCTATTTACCATATGCAGCGGAATGCTGCACAGTAGAGCTCGGCTGTATTTTAGCCAATACTGATCCATTAAAATATGCCCGGATTAGCCTGGGACATCTCTACTCACTAGAGCACCAAATGTGGATTAATCCATTGCTGGAAATAGTCCCCAACAAATGCACTATTTTCTCCTGTTTGTGTAACGTCTGCCAGAAATAACAGTGACCAGCTGTTGTAGGAAATTACTGAGCCTTTTTTAAAATGATACTTGGAGCTGAGAGCCACAGACAGTGTAGGAAAATCAAGTACTGAAAGATGTACTTATACATTGTATTTGCTGACAGCAATAAAAATATCACCAGCTTTATCCTTTAAATACGTGATTATGAATAAATATGTTTTACAGAAAGAGTGAAAACCCTGCAAAATGTTCAAATTAGGTAGACAATACTTCATTGACTGCTATTGAAATGATACATATTGACTTCATCATGAGAGTGGTGCGTAGTGCTTTGCAATACCTCCTCTTGTTAAGAGGAGCTGGGAATCAAACCAACGGCAGCATCATAAAATCGCATGTGGGAACTAGTCTCAACACTAATTCTGAAATGCTGAATGATTCTGCCCACAGCCCCGCAAAGGCTTGGGGGTTGCATTTAAACTGGTCCACCATGTCCCTGAGTTGAAACGTGATTCCTATGATGAGGTTTTTATTTACATGAGGGAGGAATAATCTGCCTCTCTTGTTGTGTCATGCCAGGCTGCAAATAATCCCTGCGTGTGTGTGTGTGTTTCCCTCGGAGCATGCAGGCTACAGATGTTCAGCCTCTCTCTCTCTCTCTCTCTCTCTCTCTCTCTCGTGAGGAGGAAGTGCAGACTGTGTATAGGATCGCACACACACACACACGTTCCTCTCTTGCAGCCTCGCGCGGCAGAGAGTGTGATGCCATGACCGGGGACGCATCCATCCTCTGCTGAGAACCATGCGCTGCTGGCTGAGCCCTGCTGGAATGAACCGACTGAAAGGGGCTTTCAAAGGACTCACCTGTGGATTTGCGCCGTCAAGATGCCTTATATGACCAAACCTCTGATTTTACTTCTGTGTCTGGTCGTTACCGGTGAATGCCGTAAGCACGGCCACCGGGTGCGGAGATGGACCGGTAACGTAGAGACCCAAAAGCATGGCACGTAAGTGGAAGATACAGGAACAATAAATGCATGTTAATGTGGAGAAATGCGCAGATATCCAATAAAATGCTTTTAATTATACTGTCCTACATTAGATAGTGTGTAACTGCTGGTTAATGAGGACATTCTTTAACTGGGGTCTACTGAATGATGGCGTTAAGATGCTGGAGACTGAGCTCGTGGTTCACTTGTCACATTTCTGAGAATTCGTTCCATTTTCCGAAATTAAAAAATAGAATAAAATAATTATCAATTTCCAAAAGACACAGAAAAGGCTCATATTGAGTAGCTGCTTTATACTTGCAAATACTTAAAGATGCATTATAGAGTGTATGTTGGGTGAAATGTAGGCTTTTATCAGTATTATTTTAGTCGTAAAATGAAAACAGATCAGCCACAGTTCAAGTCTGAACTTTGTGCACTGCATAAATGAGGTGTGGTCAGAAGTGGCTCTCTTTGGTTCATTGCTGACTGATGATCTGGTTGATAGACATGCAACAGTTTGTCTATTTTAACACTTAAAAACAAGGCTTAACTCTTGCTCCTACCAACAGTCAGCTTTGCTTTCTGATAACAATGACCACTTTTAGCTGACCACAATCTTTCCCCTAAAATCTTAACCAAGTAGGTTTTTTTTGTAGGAATCATATTGTCTTAAAATTGTAACAGCCATATTTGCTTTGGGAGGCACTAACAAACAATGTAGTCCTGCTGATAGGGCTACCAGATCAGAAAAACACTCATAGGAGACAGATTGGAAGGCAGTGACTACGTTTACATGCACATTAATTATTCTGAATATGACAATATTCCAAATTTGATACGGGTCATGTAAACAGCATATTCTGTTTGGATATTCCAAATTAGGCCTTATTCCGAATGTAGCATTTTCAGATTAAGACGTGGGAGATGCCGATGTTATTCAGGTTTTAGGAGCATTCTTTGGACATGTATATACAGCGCATTCGGAATTTGCGTCTCAGTTGGGGTTTTTGTGCCTGAACTTAACCAAGCCTTAACCATACCAATACAGAACTGGCTATTAGGAATAATTTTTGTAACTATGATTTGTAAAGGTTATGGATGCTGGAGTGCAGTTACAACCAATGTATTTTGGAGGACTTGTTGGAATCAAACCACCAACACAATGGTACTTATCTGATGTAGCTCAAGAAGGGGCTCATGAGTTAAATCACAGCATTAGTCATGATGAAAAGTCATGTGCAAGCTAATCACAACAACTCCCACGGAGCATAATAACACAGGTAAACATTGATCAAACTGATATCTGTTTTAAATTACTCATCATGCAGAACACAAATTTGAATCCAGAATGTATCGGAGATGAAAAGATTAGGATGCAAATCAAAAACACACTTGCTGCACAAGCAGAGCGAGCAGAGCAAGCAGCAGCATCTCACTCAGACTTCTTCTGTCTGGAGGAGCCCTAACCATATAACCATATATAAGAGATTCTCACTATTCTAGAGATCATGTTTAGAGGTTTTCTTAGAAAAACTGTGGAATTTCACAGTCTGATGCACAAAATGTGTTGCATTCCAACATATATAAAACCCCAAATGCACACGAGGGCAGGGAGGGCAATACATTTATCTCTTCTTTTTTGCTCGCTGCTACTGTAGAGAAAACATATATATCTGTCTGTTATAGTTTAGCCAGGGCCCCGACAAGTCAAGTCCATCTGTCCTCAGAGGTGATTTAACACAGCATGTGGTCTAAATAGCTCCACCACCACCGTTAGACCGACACTATACCACTGACAATTATCACAGCATGACATTCTATTCAACCAAGGACACAAATACAATTTTAGTGGCAGGTCTGCAGTCAGGATGACTGTTTTGCTTGAACACAGGGTTGATCTGAACATTTCTAAAATACATTTGCAGTTTCACTACCATGATATGATGATTAGTTTCTGTGGGAGCTTTCAGCTGCTGACATTTATGTGTGGTCTTTTGGAAGTTTGGAATGCAGATGTTGTGAAAATAAGAGTAATGAGAAACATGCTTTTATTTTGGTCTCTAGAACACTGAAGGTGAGAAAAAAAGGAACAGGTTGTAGATGAATGATCAATTTGTGCAGTTCTTGTTCTCAGTTGTCACAGCAGAATCAATCAGTATTCCCAAGTGTTGGTGCGTTGCTTTTTATCTCCTCAAAACCAAACCCCAGTCTTTCAGTCGACTACCCTCTGACAGTGAATGTCATCTTCCTCTAGCTCCTTGGCAAAGAAGCCTCCAGATGTGACCAAGTCTCGCAAAATGAAGACAGAGCATCTGCTCAAAGTAGACGATCATGACTTCACCATGAGGCCAGCATTTGGGGGTAGGTGTAGAGTGCTCCCCTGACATTTTTATGCATTATTTTCCTGCTGTACGCACACATTTATTCATAATCACACACACAGACATAAAACTCAAGCTACACTTACTAGCTTTTTTAAGAGCTTTCAACCATATGTCATCTGCTTAGCTAATAAGTGGATGTTGTATTCTGTCTTTTATCGAAAAACAGTATCACAATTGATACACAAGCTTGATGATGTATGAGGTTTTGATTAAATATCTGTCTATGAAACGTTAAGTTACAGACACCCTGATGACATAGGGGGGTTCATTGTTTTCATTATATTATATTTTCATTACATTTGCTATATTATTTTTATTTAATTAAATACAATTATCTTATTGTCTATGTAATAGAAAACACTGACTAGTAAAAATCTCATTTTATTTTTGTTTCATTGCACAACAAATTGTGATTAATGCAGGTGTTGCATAGTAGTAGACATTTTCATGACATGTACCCAACAAAACTTTGGTTTGTTCTACTAAAGACTGTAGAGCTGGACAGATGTATCAGCTGATATTAACTTATTGCAGATATATTGTTGGCTGATAAGTGACAGGAAATGTCAGTATCGGTCAGGCTTTAATAAACTCCATAAGCTTTAATAATATAATTGCTGAGACCATGTTTCTGCGTATATGATGTCAACTTTCGGCAAGTCATGTACCAAAATTTTCGCTTTGACTTTCCGAGTTGTTGTTCCGACTTGAGGAGGCGTTCACATGAGTTTCCCTAGTCAGGAACTAATTTCTACGCCACATGAATGCAACATTAGTCCCTGGAGCCAAGCTCCAAAAATGCTGGATCCTACATTTCCCATAATGCATCTCAATGGGATCCATCATTAGACGCTCCCTGCCTTGTTAATACCCACGTCTTTCAAACTCCATGCACAATTTGTAACACACATTTTCAGTTTTAAGTTTGTAGCCCAATCTGATAGCCCTGATGACATCACAATGACATCATCAGGGTTCTTTTCTCAGACTTGACAAAGCTCCTCCAGAGCCACAGAAGACATTCTCACAGGCTGAGTAGTACTCCTCATGACAAGTAAACTGACCTTTATGTGTAAAGTTGTTGGAGTGCTCCTTTAACCCTGTGGTGGGTGTGATGCCTGGAACTAGAAGCGACCTATATGAAGACAGGGATGGAGGAAAGAGAGAAGTATTTGGTTGCCCTGAGTGTGGTTCACCTGTCCTCCCTCAAGCTTGAAAAACCAATTGCATGTCAGCACTTCCGTCTGCCCTCTCATAATTGATTGGTCTTTGGTGTCCAGAACCTCTGATATGTAGGGCCCTTTGATGTTATACCAATTTAAAATAGCCATCCCTCTCTTGGAATCATCTCAAAGTATGAAGCATCTCTAGCCTACACCCTCCACACCAATCCCGCTCCGTCAACAGGTTGTGACTGCAATTAACAGACATGTTTTTTTTGTTCTGCTGGATCACAAGAAAAACTGGATCCAAAGCTTTTTTTTTCAGTCTGACAATGTCACTAATCTCCTGTTCTGGGTTTTTAAGATGGATTTCTCAGTGCGGCAGATGCTCAAGCATTGAGAAGTTGTTCCCCAAGTTATAAAGCTTTTAAAACATCCCACTGGTCGTTCTGTGTGCGATCTAAAGATCACAGTTCAAGATGTTTCATACACTTGTGTTCAAGCTGCATGTCTTAATATATTTCCAAGGCATGGATTAAATCTAAAGATAGTGGTGTTTTATCATTGAAATACTTCAGAAAGTAGCTCAAGGCTAGGTCTTTGTTGATATGCTTGGAAGTGTGTTTCTCTTGTATCTATTTTGAGCTATCAAATGAAACTCACAGGATCTGCTCAAAATTCTATTGAGCTTTCATAAAGACATTTGAATACTATGACACCCACATCTCTGATCTGAAATACGTTAGGGAAGGGATAAACCTTTTTCTGACTCTTCTTCCTCTGAAGTTGTACCTTGTTGGGAGCAGAAGATGAAACTGTCGTTAAGTGAGGTTGCTTCCCCCCCGTTAGAGCGATTGTTACTTTCTGCAAAAGGCAGAGCAAGTAGCAGGAGGTCACAGTGGAAATGAGACTAAAAATAGCCCAGGTACGGGCACAAAGTCCCATCAGAGGATACACGGCTCCAGTCGCATTAGTATAAAGAGTCTCATACTCCACCCTGTTTCCCTACAAAGGGAAAGGCTGCCCCTCCAGATGTGTTTAAACCCTTTGCTTTTAAAAAAAATATTGAATGATACTTTAACATGGTTTTTCCTCCAAAACAGATCAGTACTGGCTTTGCTGCATCAGAATCAAAAAGGCTGAACATTTTAAATGCCCCCAAAAGTCCTTAAAACACTTGATCCAACATTTCCCTTAACGCAACCAATAGCATCTTTTCATTAGGCCCTCCCTGCCTGGCAAACATCTATTGGGTTTCAAATCTCAGTTTGTAACACAAACTCAAGCCAAAATAACCCCTGATCTTACCCTCAGTAGTACTGATGAGTACATACTGTATGCACTGCAAAACTATTACATATGTACATGGTCTTACACATACACATTCAAAAAGATCTATCAAATTCAGATGCTACATGTCTTTCAGTGGACAGAGGGCGGTGAGTGTGGCTAACGTGTGGGGTGTATTATTGCTCTTAATCCTCGGTAAAATAACACATTAAGCTTGTTGTTAATCCGTGTTGAAGGGAAAGAGAGAGAAAGCCCGTCGGCCAGATCATTTGATGTATGGGCTTGGAGCGAGTCATGTTATGATCTGTTAACTGTATACCAAAGCCACTGTGTGCTTTTCAGAAAATGTGGCTTAGCAGTGTTGCGGATTTACTGGAGGTCACAAAGTCAGAGGTGGGGTTGTTTCATGCAGCCTATTACTTTTAATATATCCTCCACCCAGCTCTTAAAGGCACACTGATGTATTAAATGAAAGTAGATCTGTCTTAGGTCGAGAAAAATCCAATAGCACAGAATGTGTAGAACTGTTTCAAATCTTCTAATGAGTACCTTCTTTCATTTGCCTAAAAGCTGTAGTAATCAATATTTCCATATTAACAATGGATCAGATGACTGTGGCCCTATTTTAACCCTACAAGCTATTTCCACTGTATCTCACCTAGTAAATGTTCACATCATATTGTAAGTGATGTGATACCAGCACCCTAATGCATTTCAAGAAAAAAAAAAAAATAAAATAAAGTTGGAAAGGATGCTGTGATGCACAGGATTAATGAGCTCCGATAATCCGATGTCTCCTGCAGAAACAACAGAATACTGCGCAGTGTGATGTGTGTAGAGGTGGATGGGGTTACTGTGTAGCAGTCTGGTGTCGTGATTTAATGAAGATAAACACAGTTGACGGCCGTGCATAACATATCTGTCCTGCTGCCTTCTGATGGCTGCAGGGATTTAATGAACTGAAGGAGAAGCTGTGCATACAGTATAAAGCAGCTGTGGACAACACACACTTTAAGAATCACTCAAATTCATTTATAGATTAGTGCAGACTGATGTACCAATTTTCCTGCTTTGACCTATTTTTTGATGCGGATTTAAGCACATCTACTGGTTGGAGAGTGTTTAATTAAAATAGTCTATTAAGATTTTAAGAATTATTACATTATTGCTGCGCATTTGTTGCAAACATTTAGTTTGCTCTTGTTCATAGAATTACCAAAGTGGCAGCCGAGTGACTTTGCTCCAGAAATAGACAGAGTGCAAGTCCCAGTTTCCACCAAAATAACAACAACTCGCTCTGCGCTGCCTCATTTGAATGAACCTCCCACCTGTGCACCGTGTGCTCTGCACTGGGCACCAAACACCACACAGATGGGAAAAGCAGAGTTCAAAGTCTGAAAAATACCAAATTGTCAGAGCGCTGCTTGCACTGGTTGTTGCCACGCCATGGAAATAGGGTCCTAAGTGTGATGTGAAAGGAGTCACTGTAGTGAAAAACAAAACTGTGTAACTACACACTCAAATTCTGCTAGAACCCTCTCTCCCAGCAAATTTAAAAAATGGAATGAGTGAGGGAACAACAACTGTAGGAGGCGTGGCCTCTACTGTGTGGGTCAGGAGACATGGGGGAGACTGACTGACACTGATTAGAGTCTTTTTTATATAAATTTCATGACGTAGACAGGTCCCAACCCATGAAATGCCAATTTTTATACATTTGGTAAGAAATGTCAATGTTAACACCAGCACTGATGTGTTTCATCACAGAACAGTCATCTCATTTAGTTTACAGCTCAAAAAACACGTTTAAGTGTGCAGTACCTCTTTAAGTAAACAACAATACTAGAACCTTTTTTTAATTTTTCATACTGTTGAGCAAGGTGATGTTGGAAAGTAATTTGCTTTATTACAAATGTCACTGTGATTCTGAATGAGGTTTTCTTAACTTCTGGAACAGAACCTGTTCTACTTCTGCTCTCTATAACAACTTTATAAGCTGAAATGTCAGATGTGTTTTCAGCTTGTTCTGCTGGCCCCAAGTGTCCAAAAAACCAATGAATGCAGCTTTAACTATTAGTGTATGATTGAAGGCCAAAGGACAGTGTATATTATTGGCATAATAACTGGCAACAAACTTGACCTTGAGGAATACTGGCTTTAAAAAGAAGGTGCAGCTTCCACAGAAAAATTTAGTACTTTTTTGGCCTTTATTTATCCAGGGGAAGTCAGCAGAGCTCTGGGTCTTTTCCAGCAACTCCCTGCTGCACCCTCATTCTGGGAGGGTTGCCACTGAGCAGTTTCTAATCTTTTGGTCTTGACGAAAAGGTTAAAGGGCCACTGATGCATCACTGAAATGCACAAAAAGCAATAACAATTTTTATATTCCCTTTAGAGGCTTTTAAAACTCATATTATATATGAAGTGATGGAATATCACCCACCACAAGTCCTAAAATAACATGCTATGATATCCACCAATCATTAGCAGCTGTGACTGCTGCTGCCATAGTTTGATGTCAGAACTGTGGAAATTCAATTAGAAGATCTTATCAAGCTTGATGCATCAAAGGAAACTGCAGCATTCCATTGATTTAGGCCCATTTATTATTTCAAGCCCAATTAAATGCTGTCACTTTTAAATGGGGGCATAGTCAAATGATTTTTGTATTGGCACAAGAAGAGGTTCAGTTTATTAGATGTTATGAACAACAGAAACGTGTCATTTGCTTTATCTTCGAGCACCAAAGTGACCTGTGTGTTATCTGTGAGGGGACATCACAATAATCACCACAGTTCCTTTTTTTGCAGCTAAAGCTTTAAGCAGTGCTCACTGATGGAGGGGTCAGTAGCGCTCAGATACCATCTGGAGATGACGGCTTAATTTGAGGTGACAAGAGTATAGCTTCACCCAGTGAAATTTAGCTTGCCTGCCTAGCCTAACTCTGCCTAGCTTCATGGCAGGCCCCACTCTAGCAGTGATGAGCAGATTAAGCTGCAGGCGGGTCCTCCTGCTTACAGCTTAGATTAGCACAGGCACCAATCTGTTACGCCATCAGACAGCTGTTACCCCGCAAATGACACTTTGTCCCATCTGAGGAATAGACACAGAAATGAGAAGAGGTCCAAAACTGGCTGTAAAAGTGCATCCAGTGTTGGTGAAGGTACTTTGAAATTCTGTGCTAAAGGGAAATTACGATATATATCAATTTGGGTGTTACTCTCATATTTTTGTCCATTATGACAATCGGTCATGATAACATTTTACTCTTTTTATTCACTGTGTGTCCTCATGTATTTTAGTGAACGTACAGTACACAAGGATTTCCCTGGGACTGCTTCCTTTGCTTTTGTGTCTGTTCATCTGGTTTGAGAGGATTCTGTCATTTAAGTTTTTGAAAATTTGATTGATGTTCTTGCCAGAAATATTATCATGACCAGTATTCATAATGGATAAAATTTAGAATAACATCCAGATTGACAAATTCTATAATTAAATACTCTTTTAGTTTTGTTTTTATAGCCATGCTTAGCAGCAAACAGAAGACAAAGTTAGAGACTAGCTGGTGAACATAGTGAAGCATTTAGCAGCTAGAGTCAGATATTTTATCTCAGGAGTTGATGGAGACCAAACCAGAGCTAAAAGGAGAGTGAATATTGGACTTACATTCATCAGGGGACACAAACACAACTCCAAATGAATGATAATGTTGCTGAATGTGTAAATAGAGAACTGTTTGCTAACACATTAGTCATATCAACTTTATAACGCAAGACAAATTTCAGAGAAATAATCTGATAATAAAGTGAAATCAAATTGAATCAAATCAAAATAATAATATAGTTTGTCAAATGTGTGTGTCATGTTTATTTTTCTGTCAAGAAAATAAAATAAAGGTTAACTCAGCTTTAAGTACTTTGTAGCAAATAAAACATGTTTTATTCTTTTGCATAAACTAAAGAGCTTGCTGCTGTTTGCATAGGCAACTGTCTGCTAACACTTTCGGCAACTTGCCAAAAACATATGGTGGAAAATGTTGGTTATTTTTAGCAGTGTTCTGTTGGCAGTTGTGTTGGTAGTGTTGTACTAGTATGTGGCACTACATTGGCAAGGGTGGCAGTGTTGGCTGGCAATTGTTATTGAAATTTGCCAGCATTACACAAATGAATGATGTTGGCAAAGGTGGCAACTTTTAGGCAACCATCCCAAATGGATAAGTCAGCATATACACAATATACAGCATGGCCAGCATACTGTATACTGGTTACACCAGAAAGACCAGCATATGTTGTGTTTTACACTCTGCTGTGCTGGTCACCAGCACGGAATTAGGCTTGAAAACACCAAGTCATGTAAACCAAAATAACTCTTCTTTTGGCTATCTGTATGCTGCTGTGGTCAGCTAATGTCAGGATATGGCTTGTTGCAGGGTGCAGGTGACGGCTGCTTGTATGTGTTGATCTTCACTATTTTTACCATGTAGCCTAAACCAATACAGCTGAGCAGTATACATTAGCCCATATTTAAAGGCACAATTCAAATTACAACTGTAAATAAAACTAACTGTAGCCCAACCACTAAAATTACAAACACAAGATTGGAACCTGCTATCACTCTGAAATTGATTGACAGGTCTTTTAATAACTAAACAACTAAATCAATTTAAAACACACTGATTTATCTGTTATAAGTCAAACTCTCAAAATGATGCATGTATATATACATCACTTTTATGTGTCCAAAATAATTATTGATTGGTGCATGAAGACTAAATGTTGCTGACATACATTCACAGTGAACAGTAAGGGTTCGCTGTTTTCTTGCTGCCATGACTGTGCTGAGTCTAACAAACCAAGGCTAAGTGGCAGGCTGTTAGCATTTAAGAGCCTTGAACAAACACTTTTATAGATATGCAGTGCAGGTACAACAAAACATTTCTGATAACATCCTTTTTTGATTGGTTGTGTTAAAAACAGAGTTGGAGAGAGAGTTGGAGGACACAGAAATGCAGGTACATGAGCTGTATTTGTGAGAACAGCCAAAAAAGAATCGTAAGCCCTAATCAATAACACTGAAACAGTGCTTTGGAACAAAGTCACAGAATACCATTCGAAAATCTGGCAGTTTAATTTCCTTTTCCTCAGGAACAACACTGTATATAGCCAGTGAAACACAACCTGTCGTTGATATAGTTATTGCTACTGGAAGATTTGACGTATAAGTAATAAATCAAGTTTCAGTTATTATATTATAAGAAAAATGAATCTTCCATTCTTCATTTTTACTGTTTGCCACCATCTGCTACAGGTCTTTGTCTTCCTTCTAATGACTGTCTCTGGCAGTATGTGTCAGTTAATTCCAATATGTCACCCTCATCCTTGGATCCATGGTAGATTACCTCCTGAAAAAACTTGAATGCAGCAACCTAATGTTGATTATCAAGCCCCATAGAGATGTGTTGGGATGCTGGTCATCAATATGGGGCACTGAGACACATTGATGACAAACCTTAACACAAAGAAACTTGTTGGACTGTTCAACATTATTTTCACGAGTTCTTCCAGACTCTTCAGATGTTCAGCTCCTCTGGCTGAAATAGATGCCTACAGTGTATTCTGTATGTCTGTTGGAATTTTTTGTTAACTGTATGACTGTGTGCATCATCACACAACAGCTATGTATTTGTTGTGTATGTAAGTCTGTGGCTGCCAATATTAAAATGAAATCATTTAATCATATTGAAATTTCATTTTCCATTTGTGTGCACATGATGTATAGTTAATATTCAGCGTACTCCAAAGTATAACAGCAACAGTGATAATGAGATTGAATGTAAAATGGACATTTCATTTTCAATTTGACAATGTGCAACTTAAAACTTGAAAAGGAATTTGCAAACTGGATTTTTGCATATATGACTTTGTGTCCTGATTTGAGCTCATTTCTAATGCAAATGAAAGTTTTCATGATAGCAGTACAACACTAACAACATGTAGCATTACAATATGTATCACTATTGTTTGTTTAGCATGAACCAAGATTCCATTACAACAAAAAGAAGGGCACTTCTTTATTGAATGGATTGTGCTACCTTACAATATATGTCACAGTAATGAATCAGAAATGCTGCAATATGCTTCAATAGGCTTTTTTGGCCATTTTTGTATAGTGTAATTCTAAATGCACAAAATGAAACTTAAGTAATTCCCATAATGCAATACAAAACTATAGATATTCACACACACATATTTGTATAGGATAGCTACAAATGTAGAAATACAACAGTGCTAGTCAACCCTGTTTGTTTGATATCTGTTTGCATACGATTTCAGGCTGGACTCTCTGAACATCGAGTCACTGACTGGATCCACATTACTGTATGTCAAAGTACTTCCAGGAATCGACAGTCAAAGAGATTCTAAGCGATACATGAGATCTGGTCAGCAACAATAAGAACAACAATATTCCTACAAAGCTGTACATGGCTAATGAAAATGAATATTCCTATCTCCGTTTACATGCAGCCGTGCATACTCTGGATGTGTTTGTCAGGGGTCGATGCCTTAACAGGTCGTTTATCATGTCAAAATGTAGAAAAGTGGAATATGGGGCATGGTCTTTCAGTTTGAGAGCATGTTTTATTGATTTCATGTTCAGATTTTGTAACACTCTCCCTCAAAACCCTGCTCTCACACTCAAATAGCCCCTGCTTGCGCTTGGATTTGCTCTGCTTCTGCTCAAACTGGTGCTTGCACTCAGATATATTGTTGCTTGCACAGATTTCCTGCGCTCCAGCTTCAGCCCATCTCCTCGCACTCAGGCTGCTTCTGTGCGCTTGTGAAACGTCTGCTCTCAGATTTCTGCTCTGCTCTCTGATTTTTTTGTGCAACAACCCTGTCAAAATTCCCCAACCAATAGATTGCCCCCTGTAGTGCTAACCAATGAAATGATCGCTGCCTCATTGCGGGCACGTTCGCTTCTTACAGAGCCCGCACAGGCGGTTATTCTTTAACTAGGTTCATCCACTCCCGCCCTCCACGGCTTTATTATATATACAGTTAATACCAGCGACTGTACTTTTTCTTTTACTTTTCTTTTACTATAATACTTAATATATATACTGTATACTAGCACCCGCACTGTTTATGTGCAAGCGGGGGCTATTTGAGTGTGAGAGCAGGGTATTGAGGGAGAGTATTACAAAATCTGAACATGAAATCAATAAATCATGCTCTCAAATTGAAAGACCACGCTCTTGATTAAAGATAGGAATAAAGCCCCATATTGGAACGGCTGGCATTTTGCTTCTTTGTGTCAAAACAGGATTTTTTCAGAGTTTTCCACCGGTGGCAGACGTGTTTGACCGTGCAAACTCAGCCTCCCTCTTTCACTCATTCAACCACCTTTTTGAAAACATTGGCATTGCGATATTTGCGCATGTCCAAAAACCTGTTGATATCCAAGTTTTACATCATGTTTAAAGGTAGGTGGGTTTCCCTTCCCACCAGAAATGTGCATGCATCTCTGCCCCAGCCTTGCAAACTGTTGGCCAGAGCTGACTGTAAACAGGAAAGAGGTCGTATGTCACAAACTGCTGTAAAAACCCCAACTGAGACCCAGATTCTGAATGCGCTGTATATACATGTCCAAAGAATGCTCCTAAAACCTGAATAATATCAGCATATCCCACGTCTTAATCTGAAAATGCTACATTTGGAATAAGGCCTAATTGGGAATATCCAAATGGAATATGCTGTTTACATGACCCATATCAAATTCAGAATATTGTCATTTTTGGAATAATGGTGGAAAATTAGTGTGCATGTAAACGTAGTCAGTGTGTAGGCCCAGTGATTCGCACAGTCCAACCTCACAGGTATAGAAGAAGCAATTGCAGCCTGCATGGGAGGTAACTTTGAGTGGAACCTGCTCCAAAGAGAGGCTTTCAGGATAGATGGACTTGGAGTAAGGGTGAGCGATGTGGTCTTAAAATTTTAATAATCATAATATCATCATGATATTGCAAGATAAATGAAAAACTCACTGATCACAGTCATTGATGCAATCAACTACTACTGACTACCTTCTGACACTAAAGTATAAGTCCAGCTGGTTAGTATTTAAATGTTAACTTCAACTCGATGCAGACTGTAATTAGTAAAACATGTCCAATTGGTAATCAAACTAACTTCAGCCTGGTGTTTAGCCAGCAGTGCTGTCTGCTCTCTTCTGCTTCTGTGGTGAATTTGTCCCAGGGCTGTTTCTAGCCACGTTGGTGCAGTAGGCCAGACATCCCCCTGTGGGGATTGATCTTTTCATTGCCAAATGATTTAATAATATTTTAGAATTCAAATTCACTTAACTTCACTCAACCTCTTTGTCATATCACCAAAAACACATGTTAATTAGTACCTGTATGTGCACACTAGTTCCCATCATGACTAATGTTGGTTTAACTATATATATGGTATGATATGGAACATCAGAAACCTGCTTATTCATATTCTGTATGGTTCTAAGGTTACTGATCCTGAAGGAGTAGGCCTATCTTTGACTCCTTAATCCAGTTGTTTATTTCTGTGATGTTTTTTCAGTATCTGACTTTCATTTGTAAATCTTTTATGAACTAATATTTATTTCAATTCTTCACATCACACAGCTTTCAGTGTGCACCTACAATATGCCTGAATAAAGTAAATTAGTAAAGCAATGTGTGACAGCTGATAGTTCAGCATTAAGAAAATATAAGTTGCATCATAGCTTTCCTTTGATGGTGTCCTATAATAGTTTGCATCATGCCCTATAGTATTTAGCATTATATCCATAGAGGATGTCAGTGTGGATCTGCTGTGGCAGGGATGTTTGGACAGGATTTAGACAGACTCTTTTTAACTTCAGCATGAACAAAATACTGATGTTTTCAACCAACAGCAGTACTTTTGAGGGGTGGTTGACTTGCAAAATACCACTGAAATACTTTTTGAAACTCCAAGCAGCTCTGATCACATTGCTCTCACTGATGCTTGCTGTCATTTATTGAACCTATTGGCTGCAGGTTTTTCCCTGCATAGTTCACTGGCTTACAACACAAGCAGGCATTTTTGACAGCTGTAATTTCAGGAGCAAACATTTATAGCCAATAACTAGGCTATATTAATCCAAAATGCCTGGACTGACCCATTCTCAAGTCTGTAGATCTGCTGGACATCCTTACTTCCACTCTATTTTCAGGATGTAGATTATTACAACTTTTATCATTATACGTTTTATTTAACTGAGTTACTACTCGAGTTGAGGGTGCAAATATATGCACAGTATCACGTTTATGAGTCTTATCCCGGTTTTGATCATATAATATGATGTTTGCATGGAACTTAAGTAACCAACTAGTTATTTATGCCCACATGATTCTTACACAGCGGTGAAATGAACCACCTAGGTCACAAAATAAGCGGTGTAGTGTATATAGTGCTGTGGGTTTATTTAAAAATGTAATGCGCATATTAGAAATCAGTGTGACAGACTTTTGAAGGTAGTTTGGGTGTTTGAAATTAAATTATTTTTCTTCTCTTTGGCGTCACTCCAGCTGGTGGTGGCCTAGGTAACCGCCTATTTCGTCTATGTCTAAAAACAGCCCTGGTTTTCCCTCACACCTCACCACCTGACTGTGACTGACTGAGCCTTTTCTTTCACAAATGTAAAAACTCAGGTGCTGCTCTGATTACCTCAAATCATTTCCTCAAAAATGACGAGTTAGATTTGGTAACAAGAGGTTGAATACTTTTGGTAGCCAGAGTAGTATTTCTATACAGCAAACATAACATTTCCTTTTTCTCTTAAAAAATTGTCTTTCTTTCATTTGATTTCATGTTTTATTTTATAGTTTTTCTTTTTTATGTCATTATTGTTTGTAATATATTCTTATTTCTAATTTATGATCTTATTTTATTTTTATTTATATCTTTTTAAATATTTTTAAGTATTTTTGTTTTTCTTTTGATATAAAATGTTGATTTTGAAAATGACTTTTTTGTATCCCCTCTGCCACACCTTTTCTTTGAAAGTGCCCTATCTCTCTGACAGTGTTTGATTAGTTGTTATTATGTCCCCCTGACACGACGAACCTGTTTAAAAGGCTGAATCCAAGTGTGCACCCTCGAGACTGTGGACTGAGCCCTCGCGGACATACGTGCTGTGACTTGTTCACCATCATCATGTCAAGTCTGCGTAGGTGCTGGACCATGAGGGGATAAAATGTGCTATGAGACCGGACTTAAGACCCCAAGTGTTTCCATGGTGATTAATTGAAATTACCGACCCTGTAACTCATTTCAAAGCATGTTTCTGAAGGGTTCTTAACAATACTGATATTGGCAAATTATACTGTACAGAATATATGCAGTGTGTTGCATTACACAGCATAACAAATATGGTGAAAATGCACTGTGAAATGTTCCCTTTACATGAGCTGCTGGACACTGCTAAGATTATATTCACACTGTGCATGGATGAAAACCAACCTTTACATGTCTTTGTCGAGTATAACAAACATCCCAATTTTTCAGCCTTGCTATATTCTGTATGTGCAAACCTCACTATTTCAATGATGTTAGAAAACAAAAATGAATAATGCAAATGTATTCCTAAAATAATAAGTAAATTATGATTATTATTATTATTTCTTTTACATTGTTCCACACATCCATATTGCTATGGATTCTGGGTAATCTTCCAAGCAAAGTCTGTCGAAGTCTGCCCCCCAAGTGGACCCTGAAACTCAGCTTGAGGCCCCTTGTGAACTTGATGATTTGTGGATTTGGACAGTCCTTGGCACTCAGGGACTTCCATTCTTGGGAACACGTTAAGTCTGTAAGTCTGCAACTGTGGTGAAGTCTGGAAATTTGGATTCAGCCAAAAAAGGTTGGGCAGTGACAATCATTGAGCCTGCACACTGAGGAAAGCATTAGCCGCAGCACTAGTTCTCGTTACTCTGCTGAATTACATTACAGGAGATGTAACATTCAAAATGCTACTTGATACTCTGAGTACCAACCAGTTTACCTCTAGATGGACGTTGCTGGTTTGGCTGGTTTCAATGTACCAGTTAAATAAGCAGTTTCTTCAGTAGAAGAAAACTAGTTATATTAGTTTCTTTTATAGTTTGTATCTCAGATCAGAGGCACTTATAGAAATCCCAGGCCCTCAGACCTTGTCCTGCTCTGAGCTCCCTGAATGAATGACTTCATATTGAATTAGTTGAACATCGGTTGATGAGGTTGCTGTGAGAGCAGAAGTCCATTTATGTTTAATGTGACAAGAAGTGCAACACACTTGATGCCATTGTTCCAGTAAGTGAAGAATAATCACAAACACAAAGATCCCTCCACAGCCCCTCATCTGGAGAGCTTTGGTGGCTCTAATCTAGCATTTAGTGTCTCTGCTAATCTCTTTGGATTACAGACTGTATAGATAAGTGATGCAAAGTGGTTCAAATCGCCTGTAAATCTTCCCTCTACTTTAGCTCTATCTCTGCAATGTGTGCATGCTGACCGGTGATATGTGAGAGGGTCACATGTAATGCTGTTATCTTTATGTAGAGGTCAGAGGTCATAATAGAGATGGTAAAGAGATATGAAACATTAACAAGAATCCAGTTACAGTAAAGCAGAAGGAGGTGCAGTAAATAGAACACTGACGTCTCCTATAGGTACAATCATGTACTGTAAAGGCATGAGGTGGTTCATTTAACCAATCATGAAAAAACCCCAACTTGACTTTAACGTGTACGAACATAACCATGCGACAAAAGATATCCCAATTTCCTCTTTTCCATTAAAATAACCCATAAACAGAATTCAGATCTGTTTTTGGGTTACTTGTTACTCTTCCTGTGGATTTGTGTAATGTGTGGTGATCATTAATAATGTACAGAATATTAAGAACATTTGACTTATTGGCTTCCCATATCAAATAATAAACTAGGAGATGAAGATACAAAAGGGAAGAGGAGTCAGGAAGGATGTTTAGGATTATAGACAATAGATGTATGGACAATACAAAAGTGCAGCTCAGTATCAGGTAGACTTGTCTAAAATTATGTACAACCTAATGAAAACACATTTATCCAATTTATAAAGTGCTACCCGCCTGTTAGCTGCAGTCACGTTATGGTAGAAGGAAACTGTGTGTCTAAAACACTCAACTCTGAATCTGAGCAGAGGAAGCCAGCCAACTGTTAAAATTCAGACCGTTCTCTCATAAATCAGCTTGGCAGCACCGCCTGCTGTGTACTTTCACATCTATTTGCTCATGATATACTTTTGTTTGGCAGGTCCTGCAATCCCTGTTGGAGTGGACGTTCAGGTGGAGAGCTTGGACAGCATCTCTGAGGTTGATATGGTAAGAAAACCTGTGTTTATGCACACCTGTATAGAATGGGACAGATACATATTGTTTTCCAAATTGTTTCATTTTATAATGTTAATAATTTATATAGCACTCAAAAACAGCAGTTACTTTCAAACATAACACAATAACATTAACAATTAATGAAAAAACATATATATATATATGAAACACATATACACATACCATACATATACATACACTATATACTATATACATACATATTCATACCTACATACACACATGCACGTTAGTCAGTTTAAATGCAATGAGACATAAATCAAATTGAAAATAGACATAAAAGCTTTTATATTAGTATATCAAATAAAATATCAAATAAAATATAAAATTTGTATACATTTTCAGAAGCTTTTTTTATGCTTTAAATCTATTTTCAGAATTTTTACACGCATAACTACAGTGATTGTGTGCTGGGCTCTGAGCTCTGCCAAAACGCAGGTGACCTACACTCAATATTGTGCCTGAACACATCCTGTGTAGACAGGCGGAGGACTGAAGCTGCTGCGGCTCTGTTAATGTGCTGCTTTCACTATGCATGCTGTATAGACATTATGTTAAGCCTAAGCATGGGAACAGCCAGCATCCTCAGGTTCCTGCCTGAGGAGCTCTGTGTGCAGGTTGATAAGGACAGAGAAACTCCATATGTAGTAATCTGGGGCCATGAGGTCATTTATAATTAATGAGAAAATTCTAAAAACCAATTCTATAACAACCTGGCATCTGGTGTAAAGACAATAAAAGGGCGCGTAATAGGCCTTGTTTCTTGTTTTTTGTTAGGACTTAGCTGCTGCATTCTGTACAATTTGGAGTCTTTGAATTCTTTGCTGAATGAATGCTGTTAAAAGACCTTTGCAGTGAGATAACATGATTTAACAGTGGATTTGGTGTCTCTAAAGTTCAAAATTGAAGGGATTCTGGCAATATTCCTTAGATGTAGCAAGACTGGATTGAGGCTAGAATCAAATATCATGCCTAGGTTTCTGACAGAATGCTGAATATGTTAGATGGGATTTGTGTGTGCAGATGGTCAGGGTGAAAATCATAAGTCAGTGTAAAACAATGTGTTCAGTGATCATATATATCTATATGAGAACAGTCATCTATATAGTTCCGTACAGGTTCCTCCAGTGCGATGAAGGGTAAAATGATCTGGAGATACAATGGTGAAAAAATGTCAGTAAATTCCATTTTCTATCTTGAAATGACTTCAACTCCATGCAACTAACTACAACAGCAAATGGGAATAGTTCTCTGAAGGCTTTGTGCCTAAAGATGTACAGAGATGTGAAGCTTTGAATAGCTGAAACCAATTCTTGTCTCTTGGGAAGATGTCAGGCAGAGTAACTGCTCATAACATGAAGTCAGCAGGAAGGGACAGGAAAGTGAGGAAATCTAATTAAATGTTGACAACTGAGGACCAAAAGCAGTTAAGCAGTGGTCAGTTAGTCCCAACTGATGGGCTTTTTGTTGGTCTACATAGCCACCAGATTTCCCTGGTGGTTGTTCAGCTTCAATCATAGCTTATTAGCTTTTGGTAGGTTTGTAGCATGTTAGTGGACATTCATTTGGTCTTGACAGATGGTCCTTAAAGGGGCTTGCGTTACAGATTATATTAAATTCTCCATAACATTTACTTACATCATACATCTAACTTAGAATGTTTTCATTTTCATTGTCGTAAAATTGTCGGTAGTGTCTACAACTCAACTGTAAATGAATCCCTATTTCCCAATCATACTCTCTCCATGTTAAATACAGTCTACATTTTAACATGTTTGTATACAGTTAATAGTTGAGAGCTAGCACAATAATCATAAGTATACTTAAATGAATGGAAACCAACGGCTGCCAAGGAGGGAAAAGGGAGGAAGCAAAGGAGTGAGGGAAGAAAAAGACATATTGATGGTTAGCAGTCATGTCAGCTGTACATGAATACTGCTATGGTGCTTTAAAGTGACACTATGTAACATTTGAAAGAATGTTACATACAAACATACATACAAAGTGTTTGGGAAATGAAGGGAAATTCAATGTGCCATTTTCCTACAACTGCCATTTGTGGCAGTAAGCAAATCTTACATTAGCATTTTTTCCATAAACCTGGTTTTTGTCTTTGTTGAAAAATAGTTGATGTGCTAAATGGGATATATTTGCCGAATAAGTTCTGACGTAGCGTACATTTAACTCACATGACTGATCAGCTGTTTCTGCTGAACCATTTGAATCTGGACAGAATGAAACATGGCCAACACTAGCTGACAACAATTCAAACTTGCCCAATTCTTTTGTTTTGGTTCCCAACCTCTACTTTATCTACTCTGTTTATTGACAAATTACAGCCATGTGTAAAGCGTAGCCTATACCACCAACTTCTGACCAAACTACACTTTGCACCGAGCCGAGTTTATTTGCTCCAGACCAGTTGATGGAAACGCGCCTAATCCTTTATACCTTTCAAAAGTTCACTAAAAATTCACTTGACAATTGAACATAAACACGGCTACTGTCTCACTGTCAAGTTCCAGTAAAATGGGAGTTAGAGTGCCTTTATCTTCCGTAATGTGGCATGTGGTAGTGAATCTCCAGTACACTTTTTCTGACACACACTTCCTTTAATTCCACCAGGACTTCACCATGACTCTGTACCTGAGGCACTACTGGAAGGATGAGCGCCTGTCGTTCGCCAGCAGCACCAACAAGAGCATGACGTTTGATGGTCGCCTGGTGAAGAAGATCTGGGTCCCTGATGTCTTCTTTGTCCACTCTAAGAGGTCCTTCATCCACGACACCACCACCGACAACATCATGCTGCGTGTCTTTCCTGATGGACATGTCCTCTACAGCCTGAGGTCTGTAGCATTTCAGAATCTGACTTGATCCATGTTGATCTGTCTCACAGGATCTCTGCTGTTCAATAGAACTTTTTAAATTCAATTCCATTGCAGCAGAGACAACAATATAATAATAATAATCTTTATTTATAGAGCACTTTTCAAAATCTACATTACAAAGTGCTTCACAAAGGCAGCAAAATAAAACAGTCAAGTCATAAAATCAAGGACATAGATAGCCATACAAAATAAAAACATTTCAAATTAAATAAAAGACAGTTCAAAGAAAAATTTTAACTCATGTAAAATCTGGAAAGGCTGTCCGATAAAAGTATGTTTTAAGAAGGGACTTGAAGGAGAGCACCGACTCAGCCAACCTGATTTCCTCAGGCAGATATTTCCAGAGTCTCAGGGCCCTGACTACAAAAACTCTGTCCCCTTTAGTTTTCAGCCAGGCCTCTAGAACAGTCAAAGTACGTACCGGTGCGTACGGTACTAACAGGTCAGAGATATAGCAGGGAGAGAGGCCATGAAGAGCCTTAAAAGTAATCAGTAAAATCTATTCTAAAACATACTGGGAGCCAGTGTAAGGAAGCTAAAACAGGAGTGATGTGATCACGTTTCTTGGTTCTGGTTAATAGCCTGGCAGCTGAGTTCCGTACAGTTAATAGAGCTTTTTCACTGTAGACATTGTCATTTTTCAAATTCTTGTTCTTGGGAGTTCAAACTTGGCAAGTTGAACTCAGAAGTCCAAAATTCCTCTGTTCATTTTTTTTGTATACATTTATCAGTTTTTATTGAAGTTTGGTAAATGTGACCGAAAATGAAACTGTAAATTAAACTAAAATTAAACTGTCCAATAGATACATGAACCTTAACTTTACCTTTAAGTGCAGATTGATATGAAAAGTCTGCCCAGCATTAGCATAATGTTCCTTTGCCAAAAAATAATGCAGACTTGATGTTCACTAAGATGGATTACATAACTCAAGGCGGGTTCAAGAATCCACTAATGATTTTCATACCTCATGGAAATGCATGAAAACCAATGGATGCCTGGAACCTAAAAACATTTCAAGTGTATAAAACATAGTAGCATAGTTTGCAGTATGATAAGCTATGATGTATAGTATACTAGATTTGTAGCAAATGGAATGAACTTCCAAAACCACTGATATGGTCCTTTAAAACAATCTTGACAATGTATGATGTCATATGTCAAGTTTCAAAACCTGTCTAAACCCACCATGATTTAGCCCACATATGATATAATGGCGGTTTTATATCATATCAGCCAGGAAAACAAACCAGGATTTCTTTTGTTGTGAAAGTCCAAATCTTCATTCTGAGGCCTTATTATATCCTACTGTTGAATAATGAGCTGGGCTACTAGTAGCTGCTAATGTAGCCTGGAGACTCTAGTAGCTTCAAACAGAGATGAGGAGCAGGCTACAGAGGTCTGGTACTTCTTTCTAACTCCACACCCCCAGATCTTTGTAGAACATGTAGTTTTCACCCCCAACCGATGCTGACTCAAGTGACATCACTTGAGGCCACTTATCAGACTTCACACAGCTCCCTCTAGAGCTACAAATGGTTTTAGGGCCTGTGTCCACATAGGGTTCTTTTCTGAGCGCCAGCGTCTTTTTTCAGTTGTTCTCAATGAGATGCGAGCGTATGCGGCTGCACCCAGCATCTGTTTTCAGAGCCGCTCCGTTCAGAAAATCTCTGAACTTTTTAGAAAGGTGCTGGTGTCGTCACTGGCACTTTTTTTCAGGCAACCAATCATATATTAGATGGGGCTCGTCACGCCGGTAGAAAATAAATGGAGAAGAAACTTGTTCTGGCCATGTCTGTTTGTCCTGAGCTTTATGATATGTCAAACAGAGACAAAAAAGCCGGACACTGAACGCTGCTGGTGAGTGCTGTAAGCTTGTTGTTAGCTGTGTAGTCACCCCCTTAATGTAGCATTAAGATAACGTTGTCATAGAAACAAAACCCACGTGCAGCATTTTTTTCTCTCACCACACAAGCGCTTCATCCCAGCGATCCCCAGCACCCTACCAGAGAAAAACGCCAGAAAAAAACACTATGTAGACACAGGCCCTTATACAACTTTTTTACTGTTTTTGCAATCACATCTGTATTCTGCTACTGTTCAGTCAGCAGCCAGATAAATCATTGTATGTTAACTCATCTACTTATTTACTTGTGTACTTGTTTTGCTTAAATTCTAGTTTATTTACTTTCTTATTCCTCATCTTGTCAAGCGATTCTTTACTTTTGCACAATGCAGCAGGGGACACTTGTGAATTATTTTTAGAAATTTTTCCAGTTTCATATTTCAGTATTTCAGTTTAGAGAATAAATGACATTCTAAAAAACATTCAAAACAGAGTAAGCTTCAGTTTGTACATTGTCAACATTACAAGTAACCAGTACGACTATAAATTCATCATGTGAAAAAGCATTAGGAAGAAATTGAGATAGATGGATTAAGATGAAACTAGTTTATTGTTCAGATGAAAGTCTTTCTCACATTGTGTTTCAGACTTTTTTTTCCAGACAGCAGATTGGATAACAAAGACAAAGGATCTGGGAAAAAGAACTATGAGAAAGAAGAGGATTTTAGGGGGTGATGATGACACTGTCAGAAAGCCAGCAGAATAGGAAGATTCTTTCAAACATTGTGTGAATTAAAAAATGGAGCTAGTATCTGGTCTCTACCTAAATAGTATCATTACTTCCTAAATGTGATGATTCCTGTACCAACAGTTCAGTGGCGTCAACCTTAAGCGCAAACCAATGGGCTATTAGTCATGGAGAGAGATTTGATTGTATAGGGAAAGGTGGAGTGAATAAAACATTTCTTTGAAGAAAAAAAAATGAACTGACATCAATTACTTAGGGCTATGGGGCCTTCACACCGCAACACTTGGCAACTCACCGCCTCCAGTCATTTCAATAAGGGGAAGGCGGCAGAGGAGAGCGGTCTCAATCACGGAGGTAGGGGTATGAAGCGGTTGCACAGATTTTGCTCAGCCGCCCAAAGTTCACCGTGCTGAACTTCTGGCGGTAACCGCCTGGCTTTGGCCAATCAAATAGAAGGGGACCGGCATCATGGGTCAGAAAGAGGAGCGATGGAGGAGCTGATAATGCTGGTGTCTGAATACCCAGAGTTGTACAACATGGTGCTAGCAAGGACAACCAGAACACATACATTCAATGCATTTTATTTTATTTGTTCAATCTAGCAGGGCCTGACATTGTATTATTTTTTTAAAACAATACATTCCACTTGCACATTAAATTGTGGAACCAATGATTGAAGCCTATTTTCTTGGGGAATTATTTACACAGCGCCAAGCTAGCTTGCACAGCTATTACAATGCCAAATGCATGGTTTTTAATTTGGTTTGCAAGCTAGTGTACTTTTGGCTGGGTTGTACCAACACTCTGACGTTCACCGAAGCACCTGCCTGTCATTGCAGCCTTGGACTGTAGTCTTGGGCAGCAGCTGCTTTTAAAAACGTTTTGCTTTTTTGGGGAACACTCCTTTGGGACAATTTTTCCCAAAGGTTTAAGATGAGATAAGATAAGACAAGATATACTTTATTGTCCCCAAGGGGAAATTTGGCTTGGGCAATAGTGCTACTCACATCTGCAATCAACTAAAATATAATACGTTGCCAACAAAACAGTACAGTGGTACACCAAAGACGCAATAATGAAATGAAAATAGAAGAGATATGTAAAATATTGAACATGCCTTGTGAGATAAAAGATATAAATACATAGACATTATAAAATGAGGAATGAAATCATAAAATCATTATCCATAATGCATAGAACTAATGCAACAGTGTCTTCTTACTAATGAGACTCTACATAAGTAAGGACTGAACTGGTTGTTTGTTGAGTAGTGTTATAGAAGTTGGGACGAAAGAAAGCTTAAAGCTTGTTTTTACATGGCTCTGAAATATCTACCTGAAGGTAATAGTTCATATTAGGAATATAAAATGTGTGAAGGTCCTTCAGAATTCTGCGTGCGTGTCTGATAACAGTTCTCTCATAGATAGTGTGAAGGGACCTTGCTGATTTCACCATGTTGTCAGTTCTTGATTTTAACTGGACTGTAAGGGTGCCGTAACATGCTGCCATGCCATATCTAATGATGTCTTTCAGCACAGCATTGTAGAATGATAACATGATCTCAGTTCCCACACCCAGCAGTCTGAGACTGCGGAGAAAGTGAAGTCTCTGAGCCAGCCTAGCACACAGATACTCAACGTGGACACTCCATTTTAATTTATTGTCCATTTGTATGCCCAAATACTTATAGGAGTACACCTGCTCAATTTCCCTGTCACCAGTGATAACAGGGTCATGGACTCTCACCTCCCTGGGGTCACATATAATTTCTTTTGTTTTATTAATGTTAAAAATGAGGTGGTGGCTGTCACACCAGACCTTAAAGGTGGCAATCTCCTTGTGATACACTGAGGGGCAGTCGTCACCACGCAGCAGTCTTGATATAAGTGCATCATCTGAGAATTTGATGATGTAATTATGTGGCTGACTGCTTCTGCATTCATTTGTATACAGTGTGAAGAGGATGGGTGAGCTCACACAGCCTTGTGGTACCCCTGTACTACAGTGCTTGACCTCAGAGAGGGAGCCATTGACCTTTACTTGTTGGGACCTGTTTGTTAAGAGAGAATAAAACCATGTGATAATAAAAGGATTTACCTGCATGTCATTTAACTTCTGGGCAAGCAGGTGCAGTTGGAGTGTGTTAAAAGCGGAACTATAGTCCGCAAATAAAACACGTGCATATGCCTTGGTGTCCTCTAAAGGCTTACTGATGACAGCAGCTGTACTCCGCCCCTTTCTATATGCAAATGAAAAAGGTCCAGACATGATACCACATCTGTCTTAAGCATATTAACTATGACTCTCTCAAAATACTTCATTACTACAGATGTTAAAGCTACCGGTCTAAAGTCATTGTTGGCAGATGGGCATGGTATTTCAGGCACAGGAATGATTTTGGACTTTTTCCAGAGAGCTGGAACAGTGTGACTGTCTAAGGACTGCTGAAAAATAGGACACCATGCAGCAGTTAGTTCTGATGAGCAATCTTTTAGCAGGAAGGCAGGCAAGCCGTCCGGCCTGTTGATTTCTTATTGCATACTTTGCTAAGAATGGTCTGTACCTGCTGTGGTTTAACTGTCAGCCTGTAAGAGGCAACAGTAGTGGTAATGGAGTCTAAGGCCTCATCCCTCTCCTGAGAAAAGTCTTGTGTTTCAAATATGAGAAAAAAGTCATTCAGTTTGACAAGCTGCTTCTTATTAGAGTTCATGTTTGTTATGATTTTCACACAATCCCATAACCTTTTATTGTCCATTGAGCTAAAGCTCTATTCAATTGCAGATCGATGTTTCTCTCTTGCCTTCCTCAGAAGATGATTGAGTTCTTTTTGTGCTGTGGCCATGCCTACACGGTCTCCTCCATTTTGCTACGCAGTGACCTCACGTTGCTTAAGATTTTGGATGGCAGCGGTGGTTTATTGCCCCTTTGGCGGAGCCGTTGTCTAACGCCTCCTCTCCTGCACCTCTTTCGCCGGTGTTGTCTTGCAGCAGGCTTCTCCCTGACGGCCGCTGGTAGATGCTCTGGCGGTGTGTCCCTCTTGTGGCGGAGATCTAGCAGGGCCTCTCTGGAATATACTGGCCACATTTCCATGTGCGTAGATGGTGTGGGCAAACTCTCGCACAGCGAGCTAACTAGCTTGCTAGTTCCCGATTGAGTTCTCAGTAGCGTCCCTTGTACAACCTCTCTTGACTGAATAGATTGATTAGCATCTGAGCATCCCAACCGGAAACAAAACATGAGTGTTGTTGGTCCCGCTATCCTGATCTGCTTGGCGTTAATGCGAGAGGCATTCAGTAAGTTATTTAAAAAAAAATAGATGTTACCAATTATTTTGAGATTTTACAATGCAACATCAGAAAAAAAAGATTCATAAAATCCTTCTACCCATTTCTTAGCATTTTTAAGACTTTTGAAACATTGATTTAAATTATTTTAATACCAATTAAGGCCTTATTTTTAGATTAATTAATTCAATGCCTTTTAAGACTTTTTAAGGATCCGCGGGAACCCTGATATATAACAGATACACTCAGATAGCAGTTTATTAGGTACTGCTTACCACTCACATCTGAAGGTGGGTCACCAAAGCAACACACCACAGCACTCACGTTCTAACCATATTTGCTCCTATACTGAAATAACCACAGAGAATATGTAGGAACAGTGGCAATACTATAGACCAAAATGTCAAACACAATAAATCAGTAACGTTGCAGAACAATCAATCAAATCAATCCAAATGTATTTATATAAGTCAGTTGTAATCTGTTTTATTTTTTATTTTAACAGAAAGAGGATGTAATGTATGCTACTATGTGTGAACTAGCTAACATATGTTACAACGTCTTTAACATCACATAATTAATTATAATTAAGAAAGTACAGCAGGTCAAAGCTAAACCAAACTGTGATGGATGTTAAGCTAACCTGGGGCTTGACCACCTGTCTGAACTATGAAAATAATATCCAAGTAATAAAGCAGAATTATCCTTGAAGGCATTACTTTCATCCTTCATCCATGGTGCCAACTGACTGGTGTGGACTGTTGCTAACATTCAGCTATGTGTCCATATGTTTAGGAGAACCACACCATGTGACTCAATGCATCTTCTGCCCAGTACTGATTAGCTTGTAATTTTGAGCCTAAATGAACAAAGTACAAAAATGGCAAAAAGTAAATCTTTGTTTTGTGATTCAGGCCATAGAAAAAAGGTGATGACAGACAAAAGATAATCCTGTGTTACTGTGGAGGTCTTTCACAGTCAACATGTGGTTGAATTTAGATAAATGAATGTATAATATGTAATGAATATATAGTACCATGACTGTTTGTTGTTTCTGTTGTTGAACAGAGTGACAGTGACAGCAGCCTGTAACATGGACTTCAGCCGCTTTCCTCTGGATTCTCAGACCTGCTCACTGGAGCTGGAAAGCTGTGAGTAAATGTTTCATTTATGGTTCAAAAATCATCAAGTGGTCATATTCCTGGCCAGTCCAGAACAAAATTAGAAGATGCGTTCAATGATCAGAGCTCAAACGGTTTTACTTCAATTCAAGGTGAGAAGACACTGCTAGATATATCAAACATTTCATCAATTTAAGGGAATACTAGTCAACTTAAGTATTAAAGGTCACACATTATGCTAATTTTCATGTTCATGTTTTTGTTTCGGGGGTCTTCTAGAAAATGTTTACATGCTTTAATGTTCAAAAAAAACATTATTTTTCTCATACTGTCCATTGCTGCAGAACCTCTATTCAACAGTCAGTTTTAGCTCCTGTCTCTTAAGGCCCCCACAGGCCTGAGCAGGCACCTCCCACCAACTCCAAACACAGACTGCCGTGTTTCCAGTCTTCTGTTCCGCTGGCGTCTTTGCAGCCAGGGAATCACTGTAAGCAAGTTTAGCTGCACTTCTACCATGAACCACAATAACCACTTCTAAACCATAACCTTCACAACCGCACATGTTCAAGCCGAAATCAGGGAGAAATGAACATCTGCAACAGAGATTACTGGTTTCCCTGACGCTCGCCTCAGGTGAATACTGCTATATCTCTCATTTCCCACCGTGAGAAAGGTCTATCAGTGGCCAGCCAAGTGCAGGCAAGGGCGGATTACCAAAGTGGCCAACTGCCCCGGAGCCATAGATCCCCAGAGGACCCAAAAGCACCAGGTTCACTGCGTGTCAATCGGTTTGTGGTAATGTGGCTCATCATGGCATATGATTGGCCACATCTGGCCTATTGCTTTAAAGTAGTTCTGTGCCTCGAAAAAGATGAAGTTCCCTATTACTGTCTCTAGAGTGCAAGCTGTGTGTTTTCAGGTAAAATACCTGGACCATCAGAGGGATAAAAGGGTGGGGCATACCTGAAAAGAGACTGAGCGAGAGGGACTACAGTTTCTGTCTTTTTAAATTCTTCATTTTTGAGACATCAAAGATATTGCCAGGCAGACCCAGCACACACCAGGGGCCATTTCACAAAGCATCCATACATTTAAGATTAAACGTACACCCTCTGATGTTTTAAAACTCAGCTGTGAATTGTGTGAAGGTTCAAAACATCAACAGCTAGCTGGGAAGACATTTGGGGATTTGAGGTACAACACAGGGTTGTGGGGGAATGTTTGGGGGAATGTAAACAGCAGCAACAAGATAGTGTTGATAATATGGTCGGCATCTTAACCTCAACATCTGGGAAACATTGTCCATCAGCTTTGACTATGTTTGAGCACCACGCATGATTGATGTAAACACAGAGTTTGCCTCCCCCCAATGGCAGAGTGGTTAAAGTGCATTCCACATGTCACACCTTGCGATTCGACTCCCAACCGGTCTGGAAAAAAATATTTTAAGGAAAAAAATTCAGGTTTCATCTCATTTCACATTTCTGTATTTTCAGAAGTGCTTTGCAATTTTCCATTTCAGCTGTTAGCTTTCACATGCATTTTCTGCACAAAAGCATTTTCTACTTTTGAAATGTTATTTCATCATTCATTTTCATAATAACTGAATTTTATTGGATATCATTTTTATTTTGTTATAGGCATTTTATTTCATAAGGCCACTTTTCATAATGACAGATTTCATTTTATAATGTCACTTTTCATGACTTTTCATGGTGTTGTCACTCACCTTTCAGCCAATCACATACCAACCCAGGAGGTTTACATTTGTGGCTCACAGTGAAATGTCTCAACAACTGTTGGATGGATTGCCATAAAATTTGGTTCAGACATTCATGTTCCCCTCGGGATGAATTGTAAAAACTTTGGTGATCCTCTACTTTTCATCTCTATGATCTCCATCATCAGGTCAAAATTTGTCAATTTGTCCAATTCTTTGGTTTATGACTGAATATCTGCAAAACAAATGACATTCCCAGCAACTTCAGCTGTACTTTGTCTTCAGTGCTAATTAGCAAATCAGAAACACACCGAACTAAGATGAACATGGTAAACATGACACCTGACACTAAACATCACGTTAGCATTCAGCTCAAAGCACTGCTGTATCTAAGTACAGCCTCACAGAGCCACTAACATAGCTGTAGACTCTTAGTAATATTAATATTTTCTGGACAACAGTGGAGCTCTATGGCACAGAGGAATAAGATATATCAGGCTTTGGATACACACACAATACTTGTGAGTAGGATCAATTCATTGGTGGCATTGGTCTTTTCATGGGATTTGTTGACAAGAAGAAAAGTATAGAATATCTATAAAAGGCTAAATTAGAGTTTTGACAGTATATGTGTGATTATAGAGTGTGGTCTCTCATCCTGAAATTGAGATAATATTGGTTAGTGTCATCAATTATTACTGTAAGAATTCTTACACTATAGCATGCTGCCATTTTCTTCTACTGCTAGTTTCATGGTGTCGATTATTTACTTGTGCCTCAGGCTGCTGCTTGGTTGTTGGAAAGGAGTTCCCAGTCATCAGCTCCCATCAACCTATGTTTACATTCACACATGAATAAATAACTGTAGAAAACATGTGAGCGGGGTGAAATGAAGAAATATACCTCTGATTACCAGGGGCATACAGTAGTTCTGTTTTTTGAAAGCCAGTTCCATGAAGATTTTCAATTTTGCCGCAAGGTATAGTCTTCACCCACCATTATTTTGAGGTGTGATGATAGTTAGTGATGAGCCATTGATTTATAGCATTGATAATTATTGGACTGTGGGATGTTTTGCAGATGCCTACACAGATGAAGACCTGATGCTGTACTGGAAGAGCGGTGATGAGTCACTTAGTACTGATGATCGCATCTCCTTATCACAGTTCCTCATCCAGAAGTTCCACACCACGTCTCGCTTGGCCTTCTACAGCAGCACAGGTACACACACACCCACACACACACACACACACACACACACAGGCTAAGGCAACAAGATAAAATAAAAAGAAGTTAGACATTGTTCTTGTGTACAACATCATCATATGAAAGAGAATTATTTTGTCCAAATGAATCATGTCTGCTGTCATTTCTGCTGACCATAAATATAGGCTACTTTGACTACATGACCTCCTCCTCTAGCTTATACAGTGTAAGTCCAGTTGGGGGGAGGTCAAGGTGGATGGATGGCTCAACAAAAGTAGTTGTATTGTAACCCAAACCACGATGTTTCCCTAACCTTAACTAAGAACTTATTTTATCCCAAACCATGATCTTTCCCAAAACCTAACCAAGTCGTTTTTGTGCGTAAACCTATCCAAACCTTAACCATAGCGTTGTCACATCATAAAACCTATTTTTGAAACCTTTTGTAACTTATTTTTGTAACTGTTTTGGAAGGCACAGGAAATGATGTCGGCCCGCTGATGGGGGCGTCGGAGCGGAAAACGCTTCCTTGTGTCGTGATAGAGGCCATGGACACATGACATAGTTTTATGTTTAATTTGGAGGACTTGTTGTGCAAATGGGCACCTGACTACTGTTTTAAGACAGACTTGTGAACCAAAATTAAAATGTGAACCTATCCTTTGTTCTCAACAAGCCCATTAGCAAGCTTTTTGTTTATTAACCATGACACTGACATCATCTTGTGAAGTTGATGATAGTTGCCTATTACACATCCAGCAGACACAGAGCAAAATTACCATTCATTTGGAATCATGTTTGTATCCACCTGATAAACGTAAGTTCAATATTCAGGTTCTTTTATCTCTGTTTTATAGTCTCCACCAACTCCTGAGAAAAATATATGTCTCTTTAGCTGCTAAGTTCTCCACTGTGTTCACCAGCTGGGCAGAGTTGTGGGCCGTAAAACCAAAACAGTGCGCTAGAAAAGGCTAAAAACTGTAGAGCTGGTGATGATTCTCTGTGGGTTTGTACTACAAGCAACCTCTTTCACATTACACGTAGTCATTGATCCACTGTTAATATAATAATATTGATTAGAGCAGCTTTAACTGGGACTGTCCTCGGGGAGTGGGGTGTGTGTAGGGGGGCCTCATGTATTTATAAAATCCAGGCACTGTGAGGAGGGAATGGGAATTCATACAAAAATGTGTTTCTTTGTTTACTTTTGACTGCAGAAAGAGAAAGTTGCATCTGAACTGTACTTTCTGGGTAAAGCAGGTATAAAATCTACAGTACTGTTTTACCAGACACAAACATTAAATTCAAAGATGTATAACGTCAGTTCATAGTAGCTCTCCGTTCAGCCAACGCAAGACAGAGGAGCAGATATACAACAGTCTGTTTTCTCCTGCTTGAATGTGTATTTTCACAGCAGGTCCAGGCTAATGAAGCTTCCCATCAAATACTTATTAAGTAGGCCTGTAAACAGTCTTTTTGTCTGTTTACAGCAATAATATTATGAGTTTAAAAGGGTTAAAACTACCAAAAATATCATAACTCCAAGAGGCAGACAACGTCAGGATATTTAACTAATATTTGTTCACATATAACCTTCCTCTTACAGGATGAAGGCACACTTGCTGTTTGTGTCTCCTTAACCAATATTCCAAGTTGAGCAGTAGAAACAATGCAAAATGTGTCTTCAACAGCCAGCATCACATCTTAATTGGCAGCGTTTTATGCTAATCAGATAGAATCAGATGACAACACTGAGGCTATGCATCTTAATAAATACCCTAAGCATTGTGCTCCCGATGGAAAAATGCAGTAGGCTCAGTAAATGTTCCCATATGAACAGTCAAGTCATCAGCCTTGGGCCACTAACTCGGCTTTAGACTTCAATTTTGTTTTTACTGTTACAGATAATTATAATAAGATATGTTGCAAGAATTACATCAATTACAAAATGTCTAGAACAGTTGAATTACTGTAATATAATAACAGTCTAATGTAAATACTTGATTATAATTTAGATATGGTTATTAACTAATTTGATAAATTTGCAATTCACTTTCATTATCAGTTCAGTTACTACACATACATACTTTTATTTCCCTGCTAATGTAATGAAAGCCAGTAATGTATTAAAGATTATGTTACCAGGGATTTAAAGGGGATTGACACATGCAGTTAAGTAAGTGAAGATTCATATACATACAGTAGCACTTTTCAAAACAAAAGTTACGAGACCGTCTTCCCCAAAAATATATCCGTATAGGTCGTCTGTGCAAGCAGCTTATTATGACCCATATTTACGGTTATTGTTAGGCAGCGACCTATAAAGAGCGACAAAGTCCACGTAGGGAGGAGGTCAAGGTGGATGAATAGGTCAAACAACACAGGGCTTTCACCCAGGAGACCACTGTTGTCCGTGTCCTGTGTGACTTACGACTGTGTTTAACTTACATACGTACCAAACCATGATCTTTTCCTAAATCTAACAAAGTAGTTTTGGTGCCTAAACCTAACCAAACTGTGACCGTTTCTCAACGTTAACCACCCCTATATATGTCGTTGTGGGAGTCATTGACAAACAACCTATTCTGTCGTTTAGGTTGGAGGACTTGTTGAAAGTTACACAATAAAAGCACTTCAATGGAAATATGAAAGAGGCAGGATAGCAACAAAATAGAATGAAAAGAGCAAAAATAACAGTTAGAAAAAATAAGGGGATTCAAGTTAGTCTAAAAGTGACTCTTGAATGAAATGATGTAATAGTAAGAGGTAAACTGTTAAAAGTTTAGGGGCAAAGACACCCATGAGAGACTTTAAATTACTGTATGAACACAACAATTCAGAAATGTACTGGGAGCTTTCACCAAGAAGTGCCTGATAGCTACGAACTACAATTTTATACTGACATCTAAACTCCACTGGCAGCCACTGGAAAGAGGCCTACACTGGAGTTGTGTGTTCCATGCTGCAGCATTTGGAATCATCTGCAGACAAACTATTAGCTTCTGGGCTGATGCAGGAGTATAATGAATGACAGCAAGCATGAAGACAGAAACATGGATTCATTTTACATCCCTTTCAATATGTCTCATCTTAAAAACTATTACTAAGATTGCACAAGTTTCTTATTAATGTGTATGGAAGAATTCAGAAATCAAATGTGACACCTACATGTTTGTGTATACTTTAATATTGGAGGTCAAAGGTTACGACTTTGCTCCAACAAACTGTTTTGTCATAATTACATTGATTGCATGTGTTGTTACATTAATCACATATTATACTAATTGTAAGGATTTTACATACTCTTTCTGTTAATAAGCCAATTTTGTAAATGTAGGAAATGAATCCTGATGTAAATGTTGGAAGAGTTTCTGCATTGTTGAATCATTTAGCACTCCACCCCCTCTGAGCAGGTCTCTTGCTGTGTTTGCAGGCTGGTACAATCGTCTCTACATCAACTTCACGTTGCGACGCCACATCTTCTTCTTCCTGCTGCAGACATACTTTCCCGCCACGCTCATGGTGATGCTTTCATGGGTGTCGTTCTGGATCGACCGCCGGGCTGTGCCAGCCAGAGTTTCCCTGGGTAAAAAAAAAAAAAAAAACTCTTGTCAAATGTCCTTTGAAGAGGTTGTGCGTGCCTGAGGAAAATCTGTCTGTGTGAAATGATGAAAGCTTGCTGTGACATGGATCCACCAAGTGGAATGCACACATGCATGTGTGAACACATAAACCTCCAACGCTCTACCACTCTTCTTTTGAATTATTTTCTGTATTGGGGCTGTTGCGCTACTTGTCATACAGGCATCTGTTTTCCCCCTTGCTGAGATCCTCTCATGGCTCATCTCCTCGCTCTTATTAAATTCAGCTGTTAGGATGGGATGTTTTTACAAGTCCATTTGAGGTTTTTTATATCTTAACTGCAGTTTGTTTGGTTTTTCTTCTCCTTTGTGTTTTATATCATTTTTATATATACAGTATATATATATATATTATATATGTACTACATCTATCTATATTATAACCTGATTTTCTCCTGGAGAAAGCTGGTTTCTTTTTTGTAATGTATAAACCTAAATTCTTTCTGTTTGTTTTTGTATGTGCAATATGACAAAGACTGCAGAAAGGGGAAGTATTAGTGCCACAGCAGTGCATGAAAGCATAGATAATTACATCTAGAGATTGACAATAATTTAATTCAAAGTAAATAAAACTCAAGCAAAGAGCTGCTGAGCCTCTGGTCCCAAATGAATTCATTAATTTATTAATATTTACAACTGCAGACTTTGGCTTTTATTAGTGACTTTATTGCCATTTATAACTCCTGAATTGGTGACTTATTCAAAAGTCACACCCATTAACCTTCATCAATGAGGAGGTTAAACAACAGCAAAAGAGATTTTTCACATCAAATCGTAGAAGTTGTTCTTATTAATGTTTTTAAATGATGTGTAAAACATTAGCAAAGATTTTATTGACTATTAATGAAGGCGGTAACACTTTATTTGACGGGACATGACACCATTATTCAATTCAATTCAGTTTTATTTATATAGCGCCCAGGGACGCTAGAAGAAGGGGTGCTGAGGGGGCTGCAGCACCTCCTACTGGCGGGGGGCTTTGACTGCAAAAACAAATCAATAAAAAACTTACATTTGTGAGAGTAGCATTTTAGCGTAGGCAGTCTATAAAACATTGTTGTTCAGTAATTGGTTGAAATCCACCCTTTTAAAAATTTTTAAAAATTTTTAAAAAACATTCAATGCATATTCTGTGTATCTGATGCACAGACTCAGAGCACGTAGTTTGGCGCGAAGTTGTAAAGTGTCATTTCATATTAACGTCCTTAAATGTTATAACAGTGTCAACTGCAGTTGTTACGTCTTCAACATAACATGAAGCCTTTTGGCACCTGTGATGTGGAGATTGGAAAATACCTTAACAAAAGCAGTAGACAAGTCAAGAGCTTTTCCTTTATTGTATTTGCACAACAAATGCTTCATACAAAATATGTATATATGTCCTCAAACAGAAGGTTCCAGAAGGTGAGATAATAGACACTTTCATAATTGCAGACTTCTTAAAAAATGAATAGTTGTTAGAGGATGATACTATTCTTCAAATAAACAGTCAAAAGAAGAAAAGTTTACCTTTATATTCTATCAGTTTTGGAGACAAATTAACTGACAACAGTACAGTGGGGGGGGTGAGCTGTAAAAAGCCTTGTCCTTTCACTCACACACACACACACACACAGCTGATGCTTTTGTGCATTTGTATTTATCACCACAGATCTTCACTAGAAGCAGAATCTTTATTAACACAATGGCAGAACACAATGCAGAATCACCATCAATAGGCGTAACACACCAGCTACTGACTGTAGCCATCTCCATTATAGCATTTTATGACCTTGAGAGCTGTTTCTGAAGGGTCAGTCTGTCATCTTAACAGCTCATAGAACACTATGGTACACTTACAATAAAATGCAATTCCAGACAACCCCGCCACAAATGTATGCCTCTAAAGTTGCATTAGAGTTGAATCGACACCTTTCTTACACAGTGTCAACAAAAGAACCATTGTAAGCATGTTTTTGATGATTTGTCTGTGAGAAGATGTCTGAGTTAAAGAGTGTGAGAGTTCATTCTTGACTTTAGAAACGGTAATTTGGTTTAAAAAAATCATGACACAGTGTCCTCTTACTAGCCCTATCCAAAGCTTTCAGCCAACTGTAATAACGTGACCCCAGTACAGAACTTCGGTCATGTGCTGACAGCTGAGCTATCACAATATCAACTGAGCAAACTCCATCTGCTGAGAAAGACTGTGAGATGTGGTTGAAAGCTAGTAAGTGGACCTCAAAGTAAGTGGGTTTTTTGTCAAAAACTGATGTAAATGTGAGAATGGAAGTTCATTCTTCACCTTGAAAACAGTAGTTGACACATAGAATTTCACCAGAAGGTCTCTTAAGTAGCTGAAGTGGTGCTTTCAATCATATCACATGGTATTCCTCGGCTGTCCTCAGTTGCCCAGTTGTCATAGAACAGCAGCTGATAGATCTTGAAAGAAAGTCCTTCACGTGCTTGGAAAAATGTAAATTTGAACATATACAGTTCCATGACAACTGGACAACTCCAACTGCTGATAAAAAGCATGTGGAATGAGTGAAAGCTCCAGAGCAGCTACTAAATGGACATTTAGATTGTTGTAGTAAATTAACTTAATTTGGTTAAAAAACATTTAATATGACTAGCATATCTATTGTCTCAACAGCATTTCAATGCCTTGTTGATGGACTGGTTACATGTGATTGAAATGCAGCTGGAACTGTGGGCATACTGTATGTAACCGAGTACATTTACTCAAGTACTTTACAAGTACACCTTCTCACCTGCAAATCTTCGAAGCCATGCTGACTGGGAGCTTCACAGTGTAGTATTTATTGCAGGGCTGGTGGACCACATTGCATCATATTGTATATTTCAAGTGGTCATGCTATTGCTTTGTCAGCTTCCTGACCCAAGGCAGCTCATTATACTGTGTCTGCACTGTGACAGTAAAATAGACAAACTCAGATTTAAACATATTTTCAACCTGTGGTTTACTGTATTTAACTAGAACGTTGTGTGTCTTGTGTCCAGGCATCACCACAGTGCTGACCATGTCCACCATCATCACTGGAGTGAATGCGTCCATGCCCCGGGTGTCCTACATCAAGGCGGTGGACATTTACCTCTGGGTCAGCTTTGTCTTTGTGTTCCTGTCAGTGTTGGAGTACGCTGCCGTCAACTACCTGTCCACCGTCCAGGACCGCCGCGAGCGCAAGATGAGAGAGCGGGCACGATCTCAGGTTTGTTTCTTCTGTATGCTCTTTGGTGCTGTAAGAAAAACTCCAAACTGCCAAGCAATACTGTGAAAAAGCTGTCTCTCTGTGCTCATGAGCCAGACCCCTTTAGCTGTTCAGAGAAGCCAGACTCCAAAAAACACTTTTTGCAATGTCACTTACAAGAACGTCTGTCAGGCTGTCTGGATACAAACAAAAAACCAAAAGCAGCAGTGAGACAAAGAGAGAAACAAAGAACAATGGGCCACATGCATGAATGTTTTCTTATTTTTCTCTTATATTTGCTCTTGCACAAAGCACTAAGAGGAACATAAGAAAATCCTACATGGGATTCATGAAATGTGCGCTGACAGCTAAGTCTGTTCTTACCCACCTGAGTATGATGAGGAATTGTGTTTGATCTTAAATTGGATGTGTGTGCCAGGCAATTTGTAATTAGCATAGGGAGACGCCACAAGAAACCCATATAAGGGCAACAGACTTAAGGGCCGTGTGCACAAACCAACAAGCCACTGAAATTTGACAGATATCATTAAACTCAGACAGAGGAAGAAAAGAAAGAAAAAAGACAGGAAACGCCACCTAAGTGCAGCAAAAAGGGGGAAAAAAAGTCAGCTTATCCAGACGGGTCAGGCAGAGAATCAGCAATCCGAGGGTCAGGCAATAGGTCGGCAGTGTTCATTTCACCAACAAAAACGATGATGAAAACAAGACAAAACTAAATAAAAAGCAACCTTTGAAAACAAAAACGATAACGAAATGTGTACATTTTTCGTCAGTGAATAAAAACTAAACGATAATGTGAAAGACGAACGGACGGACAAATGAACCAAATACTCTTAATCAACGACCTGCATGCATCTGTGGAATCACACACTGTAGTTTCTGATCAGTAAATGTTTCCTCCACCGCCCAAAATATCTATTGTTCAAAAGTTGATTTAGCCGCTTGACCTGTTGCACCAACGATCGTCACGCTATGTGACGTTACCAGTTCTTGGAAGAAACATTGTGGACTAAATTCATCTGCAATCCACTGAGAATTACGGCCGGGCCACACCACCGACGTGAGCGGCGTGTGACAGCTACCTCGCTGAACTGCTGCAGGGAGCGTTCCTGCTGCGTCACTGCTGCTGCCAGCCCTATCTTTCTACATTGAGTTTGCCTTTGATAACGGCCATCAATAATAGAATGTTTATTTCATGATACATTTCATTTATATTTAGTTTAGACAGAAAAAGGTTAAGAGACTTGTGCTCAATTGTAACTGGGGAGTTACATTTTTTTACATTTTTTTTCATATTGTACAGATATCGATAATGAAACTGAAAGGTGTACTGTTGCTGGTTTGATGTCAATAGGACTATCAACAGATCATTTTCACTGTGTATTTTTGCTGAGAACTCCGTGCGTCACGCAGAAAAAGTAGGCAAGACTCCGAATCTCTAGATGAGACACGCTGAAGACGCGCGTGAGACGTACCTGAGACGCGCGTCTCACAAGGGCTGTGTGGCTGCTCTAACCTGTTAACATGGGCGCCAAAACATTTGACTAATTAACTAACTAACAATTTGACTAATTCGTCAAAAGACTACGACTAAAACTAAATCAAAATCAGGTGCCAAAATTAACACTGTAGGTTAGCAGGCAGAATCAGGCTGGAAAGCTAGGCAGATGCAAACTAGACAATCTGGCAAAAAGCGAGTGGAAGTGGACTGGTATATTTACTGCCAGCAGCTTTGCCAGATGCCGAAAACCAAATAATCATACAAAGACTCCAGTATTATCGTATTTCAATGGGAAACTATCCTACATTCAAAATCCAGAATGCAGAGCACCCAGAATGAGTTTTTAACACATATGAATCGCTGAAATGGGTTAACAAGTCAACTGCAATGGGCTCAGACTACAGGCCAGCATTTATAATGAAGACTACAGGACACGCTATGCATCCTAGCATGTAAGCAAATAGGTTACAGGTAAATATTTCTTTCTACCATAAACTATACCAAGTAAAACTGGAGGATAACCAAACGATGGTTTGACCACAAACAGCTTGTGAAATATAGCAACAAAGAGGTTGTGAGTGGTGACATCTTACGAAAGATGTGATTGGATCATTAATGGCAGATCCAGGGTCAGTTGTCTGTAACACATTATTGACATATTTAGCGTATGATGAATAATCATGCTGGTTCCAAATCCTATACCATTTCACTCTTAACGAAAAACAAACTATGAAACTATGAAGTCAAAATGATCGTACATTTAGGGGTTATTGATTGCACATCATACAAAGGGCTAAATTATCATACAAATACAATAATTATCGTACAGATGGCAATACTGACTGCCAGGCTGATTGGGGAAGTGAGTAAGTCTGTCTCACAAGGTCAGGTGAGGGGAATGGCGGGAAAGGGGTTACTGCAGGGCCGGAGGGGGTGGCTGGATCTGTAATGACATGAGAGTTTGTAGATGGCAGAGAAAAACAGAGCAGACAACTGAATTAATACTAATATCTGGATGAAGTTGTGACAAAACTAGTAGTTGACTTTACAGCTTTACAGCCTGGTGTCTATTTGCATTGCAACAATCTTCACATCACGTCTCAGGAGAATCACAGACCAGGTGATTGAGGCAGTCGTGTGAAGCCAGCAACTACAGGTTAGCATGCCCTCAGTCCTCAATTCGAAACTGGAAACACATAGTTAAGTGTAGGCTATATTATGCATAAAAAAGCAATGTAAATGCATGGACGTGGGAAGTGGAGATGCAGTACCCTCTACTATCATCATTATAAAAAACACTTTTTATAAAAAAAAGTTAGAATATATTATCATATCAGTGAAGTGTATAAACTGCACTGCAGAGTGGGCTCTCTGCTAACACAGCCAGAAATGTACCTGTGACAGGTTAGGTCCAAATTGGGATATTGAGATATTTTTTTCTTTTTTTTTTCTCAAATGTTTGCTTATCTTTGTGAAATACTGGATTCTTTCATCTTTCCAGGCCTCTAAAAATCCTCAAAATAAGTAAAATACTTAATACTTTCAACTCCTCTGGTCTCTAAAGATAATTAAAATAAGTGAAATACTGGATTCTTTCCCCTCTTCAGGCCTCTAAATGTCCTTGACTAATCCGAGAAGGAAAAATCACTGCTCACAACCCATGGCCACACTAAGGCTTTAACCTTTGATGAGGGGTCACAAGCAGACATTGCTTTATTTTAAGGGGTCACAAGCTAGAAAAGGTTGAGAACCACTTGTGTAAAACATTCTAACATGGGTGTTATATGTAAAATCCTAGCCATTAATACAAACACCATGAATGCTGCACAACATTTAGTATGACTTCATTACTTGTATACAATGAGTTTCTCTCAGCACCCTTAACTTCCAGCGTCCAATGGAAATTGGAATATTTTGGGATGTAGAATAAACATTTAAATGAGTTTTACAGCATCCAGTTTTACATCCCCAGCATTCAGCAGGGAGTGCAGTCAACTCTAAAAGATAATGAGGTTTAAAGAATGAATATACTGGAGATACTGTACAAATACACTAAGCTGATTAAACTGACTAAACTGATTCAGAATTTATATTACAGTAAATGCACCAAGGTAATAAATATGAACGTTTTTTGGTTTCATATATCATTATTAGGTAAATATGACAAAATAATAGGGATGATGAGGGTTATTGTATTTGTAGTTTCTGTAAGTATTTTTCACCTAATTTTTGGGCCACACTAGGATTAAAAATAGCAAAGTTACTTTGCATATACCAGCCTCATTTTTTAAAAATTCTGCTTGATTTCTTCAAATATGATGTTTCAATGTCAAATTTCTCTCACAGAAACACTGAACGGGATTATCTGGGGATGTCAGTATAAATGTTGAACTTAATTTTCATTAGCCCAGGCTGTTACACATGATAGCAGGTCTGGCACCATCAGTGAATCAATGTCCATTGATGTTTCCACACTCACTGGTCCACTGTTTGATGTTTGTTCTTTAGGGAATGAAAAGACTATAAGATTATATTTATTGCACATTAAACACTCGTTCATTTTACTTGATCAAATAACTCCAAGAAATCATAGTGAGAAGCTATGAATTATTACTGAGCAGCAAAATTAACTTTCTATGGACTATGATTTTTGGTTTGCCAGAAGCTAGAAGATCAGAAAAAGGTTTATACATCAATCAATAGACAGTATTTTGTGATGAATGAACACACATCCCTGAGTTAATAAAACCGAAATGAAGCAGAGCTTGTAAACCATTTTAAAAGATAAGGCTGATAACACCATCTGTAGTATATTTTGACTCAATACCACATACACTGTCCTGCTGCAAGAAATACTCACTAGAACACTAAATGTGGATTAATCTGCCGCTGAAAATAGTCCCCAACAAATGTCCTCCTGTTTGCGTAACGTTTGCTAAAAACTACAATGACTACCTGTTTTAGGAAATGACAGCTTTTTTCAAATTGAAACTATGTATTTGTTTGTAGATGTTTTTATAGATTTATGTTGTCATTGTCAAAGACAGGGTAGAAAAGTCAGAAAGTATTGAGAGACGGACTAACACATTGTTGGTTTTGTTATTTTCTTGGGATTTCAATTAGAAAACTGTAGAATTACACCAGGTTTATCCTTTTAACAAGATTGAATGTCTAAAGCCATTCTAGCAGTCCCTTCATGACTGGATTGTTTCAACTCACATCATTTAAGGACAGAACACACTGGATATTTTGCTATTCTTACACCCCGTGTACACTGTTTTACCTGCATTTTTCTGTCTCTCATCTCATGGAACAGATAGGCATCCATTTTAACCAATGCAGCTGCCTAAACAGGCCACATAACAACTTACACTTCATGAGCACATTTTTTCCACCTACACGTGATTGTGTATTGGCAAATGAGCTCTGTCAAACACCTTAGCGCACAGCAGTATGGTACATGAATGAATTCCAGTGTATACACTGACGAGGACTGCAGCTGCTGCGAACCTGCTGGTTTCATTGCCCCGCTGCTGCTATAGACAATATGTAACAGCCCTACCAATAGTGAGGTTATGACTGAAGAATGTTCCTCTGGGTGGTGCTATAGGAATAAGGTAATGGGGTCATTAACATTTGTCTAGGGCTAGGCAATAATTACAGTAACTGTTTTCATCTACTGACTTTCAGTGGATTGTATAGTGACAATATGATCATATTGTTTTATTGTTTTCTTTTTACCAAATTCTGTTTCAGAATTGAGTCAAAGCTAATTGTAGTTAAAGCAAACAAAATTAGTTGTTAAAGTTTGTTTAGACTTTTTCTGATTTAATGCATAAAGTCAAGTCAATTTTATTTATATAACCCAATATCACAAATTTGCCTCAAGGGGCTTTAAATTACAGTGAAACAGTTCATTGCAAAATCTTCTGTATTGTAATATACCAACATATTGATATCGCGAAAGTAAAATTCTGACATTCATTTCAGCTATGTCACCCAGTCAAATGGATAAACTTGCAGAGTGTGAATGTGCTCAGAAACATGATGGCTGTTGGCCTATTGAATATGAAATATCATGAGCGCAAAATGGACTGGAACTAGAGGAAAGCTCATTTAGTGAGCATGAATGTGCTTAGTCAACTTCATGGCAGTCTTCCCAGTATATATTTCTTGTGTGCAAGTGGACAATCTCACCTGATGCCCTAGAGCAGTAGTTCCCATCCTGGAGCTAGGGACCCCCCTAATGTATCGCAAGATCAGTATATCTCTGCTACACAAAATTATCTCTCTTTTTTAAGGCTTTTTTCTTGTGAATTACCAGATATTATTGACTCTTCAGGCCCCTAAAGATTATTCATTAAACAAGGTAAAAAAAAAAAAAGAGGGTTGACAACAACATAGAAATTCATCCTCTGGGGACCATAAATATCGCTAGCAGCTTTGAAATCAGATTTTGAGATGCCTTGTTTTGGACGAAAGTGTCAGTCAAGAGGAAATGTTCCAGATATCATTGTATTGTTGCTGGTAGTTGTTGAGAATTCTTGCTCTGGACCAGAGTTTTGGAGCGACCAACATATCAATAGTCATAGCCATCATTAGGCCCCACAGTTCTACCAGAACGGTAAGGGGGCCAACAATAACACTGTTATCCTTCCTCTGGGGACCATAAATATCCACAGCAGCTACCAGTGTTTGAGATACCTCATGGACAAAAGCATTAGTCAAGAGGAAATGTTGATCTTATGAAAGCCAGGTCACCACAGTGCAATCGGATTATCCTCTAGGGATGAATGAATGAATGAATGAATATTTATACCAAATATCATGGTATTGTTGCCTGTAGCTGTTGAGAATTCTTGCTCTGGACCAAAGTGTTGGAGCGACCAATAAATTAACAATCACTGCCTTAATTAGGGCCCACGATTAGTATGACACTGATGGGTTTTGGTGACTTATTTTAACACTTAAAGCACATGTTGCCCGATAATCTCCCTAAAATTCCTTTGAAATTCCAAACGTAATAATGATTATATTGTGTATTTCTTCCCTGTCAGTCATTGCCCTGCACCTGTGGGATCTCCCAGACACGAACCATGACCATGTTGGATGGTACCTACAGCGAGGCCGATACCAACAGCCTGGCCGGCTACACTGAGGAGCCCATGGGGCCAGAGGAGGAACATGAAGACCTGCACGAGGTTTCAGAGAAACCTGAGCACATGGTGGTTCATCTGTCAGTGAGCAGCGAGTCCACCACCACCAAGAAGAAGAAGAGCCTGCGTGCCCTCAACATCATCCAGAACACACATGCCATTGACAAATACTCCCGGATGATTTTCCCTGGTTCATACATCTTCTTCAACCTTATCTACTGGTCCGTCTACTGCTGAAAGACACTCCTGAGTCAGGACTGAGGACAGAGGGATCAACACACAGACAGTATGAATGCTGCATCAAAATGGGACAATTCTGGACTAATTCCCAGAGTGCTCTTGTATTGTATGTCTGGTGACGATAGATCATTAGGTTTAAGGCCTTGGACAGTAACAGAGCCTGAAAAGATGAGCTGTCTTGAAAAGACTTTGGGATTGATTGCTCCTTTTTTGAAGTTTTTCCTCATGCAGCAATTTGAATGTTCATTAATGCTCTAAACTAAAACAAAGAAAAAAATCATGTGAATGGTGTTTTTAAACTACTGATGCTAATTCTCTGTTGAAAAGCTCTTTGTCCTCATTACTGTTCCTGAGATGAACAGCAGGCCCATTATCTACCAGTCATGACTTACTTAAAAACAGTGATGACTTAATTTCTAATATGTCAAGATAACAAACTTTGACCATATTTTTAAGCCTGTTATCTCATAAAAAGATATTATAACTTAGTGTTGAAGAATCAACAAGACTAAGTGAATAGCCATGTTAGCAGTTCTGTGAGGCTGTATTTAGTAGTGCTTTGAACTAAATGCTAATGCCATCATGCTAACATGCTTATGTTAGCATGCTGATGATGTTTAGCAGGTTAATGTTTACCATCTTAGTTTAGCATGCAAGCATTTGCTAGTACAGCTGAGACTGGTGGGAATGTCATTAGTTGTTTGTTTGGTCTTAAACCAGAGTACTGGAAAAACTGAAACTTTGAACTAATAATGGTGCTAGAAGAAAACTGGGGATCACCAAAATGATTACAATTCATCCTGTGGAGAACATTAATGAAAAGTTCATGGCATTCCATCCAATAGTTGTAGAGGCATTTCACTGAACCAAAAATGTCAACCAGCTGGTGGATCCACATGAAAAGTTAGGGGATCAACAAAGTCATTACCGTTCATCCTCTGGAGACCTTGAATGTCTGTACTAAATTTCATGGTAATCAATCCACTAGCTGTCAAGCTATTTCACCCAAAACCAAAAATGTCAACCTCATGGTGGTGCTAAAGAAAGATCAAGTCAGAGGATCACTAAAGTCAGTAGAATTCATCCTAATATTTGCCAAGATTCTTTCTGGACCAAAGTAACCATCCCTATAGCCCTACTGCTAGCATGGACAAAAACTGTTTTCTAGTGATGACTTTAATGTATCTTTATCTGAGAATAACAGGCTCTGAGTCATTTCACTCAGCCTTGAGATATAAGTCAAGTTTCCATCCAAATGTAGCATAAATTTTAACTGTATATCCAGAAAATCTGCAAAAGAGGGGGTTTCCATCCACATCTGTTATGTGAATATTAGGACTTGGTTGCATCAAGTTGGTGGCGCTAATTCTCCAGTCAGGTGCCATTAAACTATTGCAGATGAAGATGGCTCAACGAGATGACGTAATTAAAAGAGCACCAGTCACACCTCAAACGATGGAAAACCATGTGGGAAACGTGATGGAAATATGACCTTTCTGTTGGTTTCATGTATTAATGTGAGGAAGGTTACAGTCTCCTCATCGCTCTACACAGATCTGATGTTTTGTCTGCTGCTATTTTTCATCTCTTCAGTGGACGTTTAAGTCACATGCTTCATGTATGTCACGATTTATTCGCTGAGGCTGTTTCCATTTAGTTTTTACTGATACATCTACTTTTCCATCTCAACCAAACATAAATACTTTTTTGCAATATTTCTACTTTTATTTCCAATTTCCAGCATTTCCACTCAGGTTATGCTCAAATTGAAAATGCACAGGTGGATGGAAGTGCACTTATAGAGGCACCCCAGAAGTGAACAGAGCAAATATAGAGTAGAAAGGGCATAAGCTATGACAATATATAATATAATACAATGCAAAAAACTATTTAAGGATGAAATAATCATGTTGTGATAACAGATATAATGGTGTAATATCTTAAGATAAAGACATCGTAGGATAACTATCTTCAGCGCCACAACACCACATGATCATGATCTTTTGCAGAAGTCTGATAATTAAGTAGTGGTCTTGAGATAACAGGCCTAAAAAAATTAGCAGCCATGGCCAATCTCGACTTCTGTAGTACTTAACATGCAAATCATGTATTTTTCATTGATTTGGTACTGGTTTTGATATGTGACGCTGTTCTGATATGTTAAGACTACAGTGACTATTTGAGAAACTGGCCTCTTGGTTTGTAGCAAGGTACTTTGCACAACACAACACTGGATTACTTAAAGGACCATCTTATTTATTGCTAGTTGCCTTAGCATGTGACGGAGATATGTACCAAGTACTGCTGTATAGATGACTGTGGTGATACTTTGTATTATAATATCTAAAAGGTTTGTTGGCCAGTGGGACATTTTCTCCTAAGGTCAGTGTAGTCATTTATCCTAGCTTAATTAAAATGACTTCAGACCGCAGATTTGGGACAAAGGAATCAGCTTCTTGTCCATGTTGCACTTACAAGGCAGAAAGTTGAGTTTCCCTGAACTTGTCAATTGCACTTCTCATAGTGTGAAAACATGCTTACCCACTCGAAGTTGCTGTTTTTATTCCCTTTGATCGTACATAGGTACTCTTATGTACACAAGTCTTCACTTAACTTCAAAAGCTACTTCAAAAGCTCTCCAAAGCTTTTAACTCTATTCTGGTAACTGATCTAAGCTTCACTGTAATTAATACTGTTTTGAATTTAATCACTATGACTTAACAGTGACTGACACCATGTGACCCAAGTCTTATTAAGAGTGTTTGCATATGACTTATTGGCTAGGTTTATTTTATTTACTTTATTTATTTAAGTGCAAGTAAGGGGGGGCTAAGACTGGAAAATGTGAAGGCTAACAAACTAATCATTGTTCTAACTAATCATCATCTCTGCTAAAAGGATGAGGTGCTCAAGTCTTACTAACCAGTACAGTGATAGATACTCATTTAAGTAATAACATGGACAGAAAGCCCCAGCATCATTTTTCAGCTTTTTAAAAGGCTGATGACAAAGACTTTCCATAAGAAACTACATTGTCTGGTCAAAGCTAGTGGAACAGGGACTAGCTTCAAATGGGGGCAGAGCTTTGGGACCCTATATGGTGGCCCAGAGGTGCAAAACACAAGATTTCAGAAAATGAACAAAGCTGAAAAAAAATTTCAGTTCAGAAAACCTGACATCAGAAAGTACATTTTAGACAGTAAACCTTTAGAAGACACAAAATTTGGTGACACACATAAGCATTTCAAAAAACAAAACTTTTGAAAACACATTTTAGAAAACTTGTCTTACAAACTAAACAATGTCACTATGTTCATTTATTGCTTTTTGTGTACTATAAGATATCTTGATGAGATATTGACTTGTCTGTCCACGTTTTGTAATATTACCTATATCAGCCTGTTGCTGTCGCAGGGTGGTCACCTGTGAGGGTCGTGCTGGGGAGGAAAACAAGCTCACCCTGGCCATGTGTATCTACCAGCAGAAAAAATGTTGTTTGCATCCCATTTCGGTAGCTTAATTAACTGTTGCTGTTTAAAGTGCAACCAGGATGTTGTGTGTATATAAAGTTTTATTCACTGCCATATTTGACTGTTTGTTCATTTATTCCCTTTGGCAATGTACTGCCATTGATCTTGAGAGCACTTACAGCATGTATCATTGAAATGTTGTGTTTTCTGTAATGTTAATGGATGGAAATAAATTAAACATACATTTTGTATGTGTAATTTATTTCTATCCATCAATTTTCCATAACTACTTACCCACTGCAAGATAAAGATGGGCCCAAACTGGCCTGTGGATTCAAACCTAGGACCTCATTGCTGTGAGACAACGCACTGAGCCACTGTTCTGCCCCGACTGTGTTGACATGTTTTCCACATTTTGTTTTGCACCTCAGGGCCACTGCAGTTCTATAAATGTGAAATGTCAAAACTCAGTTAAAGCCAGCAAAGTAACTAACATGCACATCTCAACATTTTCATGAGGTGGTACAAATTGTGAAATTATTCCTGTTAATTGTAAAATACCATACCTTTCTGGAGTCATACGTGTGTTAAGTAAAAAAAAAAAAATATTTGAAGCCAGGGTCATGTACACAGTTCTTTTACAGCCCAAATGCCCTTTGAAAAAAAAATATATTCATATTAGAGTGACTTTTGAAACATACTGGGTGTGCTAAAGAATGTATTGTAACAATGTAAAGTATTTATAAGCTTTTAAAAAAAATCTAATGGTTTTGTATATTAGTGTAGCCATTTATAGATCAACCAAACTGCAATATGTCTAATTTATAAAAAATACAGCCATTTGACTGGTTCTATCATATGACAGCATCTGGCGATACATTAATTGACAATTGAGTATGTTAACATTGCTTAACTGAAAATTTGATAACATTTGATTGATAATATTTGATGTCCACAGTAAAACTTTATTCATACACATTGTCACAGTATGCACATTTATAAAACGTGTACCTTTTTTGGAAGCTGTTCGTATTTCATTAAACATGAAGCCTGTGGTTGAAATGTTCTGTAGGTCCATGAGTTGCTACTGACATTAAAGAATGTTACAATGTATTTATCAGGGGATATTAAATGTAATTATGATGAACTAAGTATGCCTTTGATTTAGAAACATTTGGTACACAAAGTATAGTACACACAAGGCACTCCTGCAAAACTGAGAGATGTTTTTCTGTAGGGTGCTGGCAAGAGCCTGTTGCAAAGCTTCCAATCTTGCCACACACCAAGGCTGATGTGGAGAATGCATTTCAAATTCAGCTTTTTCAGGTTTGCTCATCACACTGCCAAGCTGCTGACAGCTGCATGAAAATCTTTTATCTCATGTAAAAATAAATAATCATTTCTACACTCGGTGTGTGGAGAGCTTTAGGACAATTAAGGTTTAACTCATCTAATGTCCTTACTTAAAGCTGCACTTATCAATATTTTCATATTAACAATTGATCAAATGAAATGTGTAATGTGAAAGGAGTCGCTCATAGTAACGAAACCACAGAGAATTATCAGCAACTCTACAGTTCCCATCAGCTCTATGGAGCTTTTTAGCTTTTGGTTTTACAGCCCACAGAGAATTCAACTGAACTAAACTTTCAAATCCAAGCAGGCACATGTATGAACAGAAAAAAAGTTTTTTACACACAATATGAATTTTGTTGGAAAAATCTCCTGTATTAACATCATATGCCAACAAGAACCTATGTGATTATGTGTACAGTGAAAATATAATAATTTAGTGTGTAGGTCTTCTTTAATGCTAATGTTGCTGTGTCTGCTGGATGTGTTAACATGCAATTGTTTGCTAACATATTAGCCATATCAACTTCATACAGCCATTATGTGTCAGACGTACGTGCTTTTCAGCTTGTTGAATTTTGCTCCCAGTTGGCCAAAAAACAGATTAATGCAGCTTTAAAGGCCCTGAAAACCTCTTTTCTTTAACAGCTTCCTACTATGAGCAATGGGTTCCTACATGAAGCCACTGTTTCTGCCAAAGTTACAACAATTTTGGTATTTCACATGACAGACTTCATCATTTGGGTGTCTTTGCTCTTCTCACTGGTTTTGAAGTGGGCGGGGCTCAATTGGAAAAAACTTGATGCAGTGGTGGAAAGTAACTAAGGAAAAACTATGAACAAAAACTATGAAAGTAAAAAGAATTATCCTTTAAGACCAGTGGTGGAAGAAATACTCCATTCAAACTCTTGCTTAAGTAAAAGTACAGAAATATTATCAGCAAAATTTACTAGTATCAAAAGTAAAAGTACTCGTAAAAATGGCTGCTGTGACAGATATATTTTATTAGACTGTTCATATATAATCAGGTAGTTTAGTCCAGCAGTTTCCAACCTAGGGCTCGGGCCCCTATATCACAAGATCAATATAGGAGGTCATGAGATGATTAATGGGGTAGCAAAGAAGAAAAAACTAAGTTTTGCTAAACAAATCTTTTTAGTGGAACTGCTAACAACTCATGAACATCTGAAACGTGGGGGCCCCAAGCAGATACAGTTCTTTTGTAAAGGGTCACAAGCTAAAACGTTTGGAAAGCACTGGTTCAGACTTTAACATTGCATTGTATTTTATAAGCTTATCATATGTTTTTCAATGTAAAATCTGAATCTTCAGAGTAACTAGTAAATGTAGTTGTCAGATAAATGTAGTGCAGTGTAGTGAAACGTAGTAGAGTAGAAGTATAAAGTTACCCTGGGAACCAGACGAATCTGCGAGCTCATGTTTTATTTGCTCTGACAACGCCGAAAATGAACTGAGAGGTTCCAGATTCATTCGCATTTGCGCATTGGTCTGGCGATGTCAGGCTAGTAGTAAAGTAGCAGAAAATTGAAATACTCACTCAGTACTGTACTCGGGTAAATGTATTTAGCTACTTTCCAGCACAGTCCTGAGACTTGGTCACTTGTTGGATCCATAGTGCCTCATGGAACACCCACAAGCTTGATCTGACCCACCACTTAGACTGATCTGAGTTATAAGTAAAAACAGGGAAAGTCTAATTTGCAATACAAAACATAGCAAACACATACAGCCTCAGTCCCTTCTTTATATAGCCATACCTTGGTAACTGGCATTGAGTAAGAATACTTAAAGCATTCTTGGACCATTTTATGTTTATGTTGTTGAAAATGGAGTCCTGATGGTGAAGGCATAGATATGAGAGGAAAAGAACAGCTTACTTGGCAGGAGAAAAAGAGCTGCAAAATGTGTGAAGAAGTCACCACTTTCAGAGCCAGGGAGAAACACAAACATTAAGCCCTGGGATGAAAGCTGTGTGAAAGTGTGATGTTGCTTTACATTATGACACAGCAGAGCTTCTGACAGCATCTCAGTGCCCTAAATGTGGAACTGCAGAAAGACACAAACAGGTGCTCATGAATATGTATCAACCTGTATACACATGCCTTGGAAATAGAACTGCTTGTGGGCGAGCTGAATGTAAAAAGATGCACTTTCTGACTTGTAAGTCAGTAGCAGTCATCACACCTACTCTACGTGCTAGGATCCATTGAATGTACTGACATTTTAGCAGACCTGGTTATCATGAGCCTTAGACATTCCCTTTTGAATTTTTTGAGAATATATTCACAGTCGAGTTGAGAGAGTGTGTTACTGATTGAAGTGAAGAGGGTCATGCAGCTGAATGTGTTAAGGTGTGTTTCCCCATTTCAGTTACAAAGCACAACTCTGAGGTGACATTTTATGTTGGCAGTGCTAGAGGAAATGCATATTCTTTGATGAACAGTAATCTTTCACTGCAAATCTTTAGATTTTGATATTTCTTTTGTACAAGTGGAGGTTTTGGCCAGATGGTGGCATCAGGGCTGGAGCCCCTAAGGAAGCATGAAGGATCCAGGTTCACTGCATGGCTATTAGTTTGGGGTAATTTCAATAATTGCAATTATCTGTTAATGCTGATGTTAATTCTCAATTAAACCACAATATAAAATAAAAGGATAGGGGTATTATCACCTGTATTATTACCAAATCTTGAGGCCCAACTTGTAGAAGGGCCATGAGTTAAAAATCTAGTTGTAAGGCCTTATTGTTTATATATATTATTATACCGCACGCCGGCCACCGTAGGACGTTCTGGGATGTTTTGGAGGTTACCACCATCCACCAGCACCAGCCGCTCTCGCCTCAGCAGCTCCCAGCACCGACACCGCACTGGGCTGCCCTGTGAAAGCGGTGGACCTCGGCTACAATGTAAAAAGGAATGCAAAGGAAAAGCAATACAGAAATAAATAAGTTTGGGGAAATAAATAGGGGGGAAAATGCACATTTATTTTTAATATTATTTTTGGTGCATTTAATGGCAAATTCATTTATTTATTGAGTCATTTATTTATTTATTTTTGATTATGGCAGTTTCAGTCCTCCATATATGTTATGCTTACATGGTGCGTTTAACTAAATAAATTTGTGCTTACTCAAGCTTCATATATATTTACACAATGCAGAGAGTGGGAGAAATGGCGGGTCACTAAAGCCTGCTTCATACTTTACGCTTCCGCAAGGGTCCACGTGATGTAAAAGTCGTCATCTGCCCACGTCCACAACATGGATGTATAAAGAGAACTGGATACAGTGTTGGAGGCGGGGCCCCGTTCATTCCTATGAAAGCTGCTCAGTGACGCATGAAGCCAAAAAAGTTCGACTTCCTGGGTATAAAATTACCCGGATCTTCCACATAGCTTCCGCATTCTTGGCCCATAGAGCAAGTGCACTTCCTTTAGCCCCGCCTCCAAACTGCTCTGTCTCAGGCTCACTGAACTCACTCGCTATTTCACTCTATAACTCTGGCTTCGGCTATTTATGCATTTTACAACTTTTAGGACATAATGATTTAAATAAGGGTTATTAAATTGTTCATACTGGCTAGTTGTTGTACCTCAAAAAAAATTATCCGCTGATTTACAGACGTCTCTTTCCCAGTGTAAGTCTATGGGAAAAAGTGTCTTGGGGCCAGTGTGCATCACGTGACGGACCCGGAAGTTGTAATTACACGGTTTGGCCACTATGTCAAAATGGCTTCAAAGCCTGGCGCTCTTCCTGGGGTCTTGGTCCACAAGGGACCACACGGACCCCTATGCGGAAGTCTGCGTGCAGACCAAAATTTGTGACCGCACTGTACGCAAAGCAAGTGCGCCGACTGCGCAGATAGCTCCAGACTGCTCCAGATAGCAAATGGATGCTTGTTTTGAAGAGAGGTTGTGTGAAGGGATCCGCCGTTACCCACATTTATATAATACATCTTTGAAAGAATGCAAAGACAGCCAAATGGCGTTGAACTTTTCTCTTTTTGCCTTTTTCTTGTTGTTCAGCCAAAAACAACAAACAGTGGAGATCTTTCTTTCCTAATGTGCGTGCTTCTTCCTCTTCTTTTTGTTTGTATGGCAGTTGGCAAACAACGTTATGGTGCATTACCGCCATCAACTGGAATGGAGTGTGGATCGGGAAATGCGCATGTGTGGAACGGCAGACCCTCAATTGTAGTATGAATGGAGCCAAAGAGTTTACAGCCATGCTAGCAGCTCTGTGAGGCTGTACTTAGGCACAGCAATGCTTTGAGCTAAATGCTAAATGTAGATATAATGTTTACCATGTTCACCATCTTAGTTTAGTTTGTTAGCATGCTAAACTTTGCTTATGAACAAATAAGTACGTACAGCTGAGGCCATTTGGAACATGATTAGTTGGTGAAAACCAAGTATGCCAAGCAAACCAAAGTATGAGACAGTTAAAAATTTTACCTGATAATGGCACTAGAAATAAAGTGAGAGGATCACCAAAGTTATTACAATTCACCCAGAGGAAAACATAAATATTTGTACCAAATTGTATGGCAATCCATCCAATAGCTGTCAATACAATTCACTAAAAAACACAACTCTCAGCCTTATGGCAGTGCTATAGAGGAAACGTCAGGGATCACCAAAGTGAGTGGGATTCATCCTTTGGTGACCATGAATGTCTGTATAAAATGTAATCAGAATCCATCTTATACAGTAGTGGTTGAGATATTTCAGCCTGGACCAAAGTGCTGGACCGACTGACAGACAGACCAACATTGCCACCCCTACGCCGCTAGCATGGCTAATAAACTTGTCAGTGCTCTCTGGTGGAGTAATGGAGGCACTGTTCTAAATTACGTCAAATGTATGTTTGGCACTTCTGTACTCACATTTCTTGTTCCTTATCAGCTGACATGTACACTGATACAATATATTTGTGGTAAGCTAATAATGGTTGGGTTCCACTGAAAACCAAGAATATCTACAGTGAAGTTAATGGCAATTCCTTAATTATTTGATTCAGTAAGTTGTTGTGGATGAAAGTATTAGTCAGTTTTGACCTAAAGGTGCTACATGAAAATTCAGGGGATCACCACAATCATTAGGAATGTTCTAATTAATATCCATACCACATTTCATGACAATCTGCCCAGTAGTTGCTGAGATATGTATCTTCCTAATAACCACTGTTGAGACACACTATGTGACCGGCTGATATTTGCATAGCATGTATTTCCTAACAGACAGCAGTTCTATATGTTGATGCTTCCCTATCTGATATCTCCCTGTTACTCATTCAACCTTCAATAGCTCATCCTCTACTGAGGAGCAGCTTCGTCCACACTTCCTGCTGCTGTTTGATTATCCGCTGATAGAGACTCAATGTCATGAACTATACTCCTGCTCTCCATTTCATCAGGTTTCCGCAGCCTTGCTACTCTACCATGCGACACACAGGCATGGCCAAATGGAGCGCAGGCACTGTTTTCATTATGGACACAGGAAGTGTTCACACTTCAAATGGAGATCCTTGCTTCTGATTAGGATGTTGTATCTTGTAATTATGAGAAAAATATATCATATATCACGTGAGAAAAAGTCTCAATTCCTATGTTCTTTGGTGAGTATGATCCCACTCCAGAATGTAATCTGTCATGCTGCCAGCTGGGTTAGAATGATTTCTTTTCTATTTTGGCAGCAGGATGAGTCCAAATCAATTTCATTTAAGCCTCTGTAACTTCAATGATAAGACTGCTGTTGTTACATATTTTTCCATGAAAAGACCAAAATCAACAATATCTGAGTCCATCTCTCAATACTTTGTGACTTCCCTACCCTGTCTGTGGCTCTCAGCCTCAAGCCCATTGGTTCTTACTGAAGATGTACATTTTTAAAAATACTTCACAAATATATAGTTTCATTAATTGGTTCAGTAATTTCCTAAAACAGCTGGTCACTGTTGTTTTCAGCAATTGTTACTCAAACAGGAGGAAATAGTACATTTGTTGGGGACTATTTTCAGCAGTGGATTAATCCACATTTGCTGCTCTAGTGAGTATTTGGGCAGCAGGACGGTGTATGTGGGAGTGAGTCAAAATAAACTACAGTCTGTGTGTTCATGTCACCCAGTGCAACGGTGTGGCTCATTGACTGTTTTTAATAGTTTTTGGACAACAATGGAGCTCTACGGCACAGAGGAAGATGCATCAGACTTTGGATACACACACAATGCTTGTTAGTAGGATACATTCATTGTTGGTTTGGATCTTGATATTTATTGTTTAAAGATCAAACCAGTCACAGCATCGACTGGGAAGAGGTCAAAGGTCATTGTCCAGGAGTCAGTGGACGGCACAATACATTCGCAGGGTTTATTGTGCCTGCTGCTGAATCTCTCACTGCTGCTTGGATTCATTAAGGAGTACCCTCAGGAGCAGAGCCTATTCCAGCACATACAAAATAAGCATTAATGCAATACATAGTCCTAATATTTGGGGTTAAGAAAGCTGATTGAAACAGTCAGTGGATTAAAATGAATGCTTGAGTGACTGTCAAGGTTGTCAGGCATAATTTCCATTGGGGATGGGAAGACATATTCTCCTCATATTTTTTAAATCCCATTTTTGTCCTCCACATTTTCACTGATTAATTTATCCACAAAAATCCCTCTAAGCAGTGCCCTAATCCAGATGAAAGAAGAAGTGATGTGAGTGTTGATACCTGATTGGTAGCATTCACACCAAATCAGGCATTGCGGCGATTAGCGTAGGGTTAAGCCCTGGTATGGGAGTGTCACTAAATGGCCATGGTGATACTAGCACAAGTAGAAATACTAACCAGAGCAAGAGCAATACAACGCCAAGCAACTACACAGTGATTAACGTCTTTGTACTCCATCATGGCAGGGTCATACAGCTCTGGAAAGGTCATCACGGTGGTGATCAGTCTCTCTTCCATCTTCACAGTTACTTGGTAAACAGCGGAATGCTACAATGCTACATGGTAAACAAGGCATCTTCCGGTCCGATCGCCAGCTTATGTGATTGGCCACCACAGCGTGATGGGTTGCATTGCTCCAAAAGTTGATTCTGTTTCAACTTTTCGCCGCAGGACCGCTGCATTTTTTCGGCATCCCCTACGGTCCCCACCGCCGCAGCCTAAATGCACTACCCACATTCAAATGAATGGAAGGACTGGTGTTTTCGCCGCAACGCCTGATTTAGTGTGAATTCAGCCTAAAGCCCTTTTCACACGGGAGTAGTATTACCTAGGGACCTCTAGTAATTTGTAGTAATTGTGGAGGTCGTCTGTGATCTTAATCCTGTGTTAATCTGCCACGTCTGTAATTTGTAATGTAAAAATGACACCACAAATTACCTACCATATTTTACCCAACACAGAGGTCATGGGATAATATTAGTCCTGTGTGAATCGGCATCTCTGTGATTTGGGGTCTTTTTTTTGTTTGTTTTCTCCACGCCTTTTTTCTGCCTCTTTCCCGGTCGAGAATTGCGGAGGCTGCATTGGCAATTATAAATGAAGGAAGCATCTGAAGTCCTGTACAAACGGGCACCGGAGCAAGAAGTCATATATATTTTTCCAAACGGTGGTTGTGCACCATTTGATCAAATTGCTTTTGATGACATGGTTCCCCCCACGTAGCAATTACGTTAAGAGCGAATGGTTTCAGTTATTTTTTGCCCTGGGTTTAACCTCTTGTTGAGGCCATGCAAAGCTTGACTCTTAAGGGGCTGCTACGACCAGCAAAGCGAGGGCCATGAGACAGATAAATAAAATAAAGATTATTACACACAGTAACCAAACCACTCCCTTTATTTAGTTTAACAAGGCTGCACATACCTACTTACCCGGCTAACTAGCTAGGTTGGATCATTACTCAGTTTCAAAGAAAAGAGACAGTGTTGACGGCAGCAGCTAACATTAGCTGGTTAATTGAAAGTTATCTTGGCAGCTTTTTCTAAAGAGAAAGACACACAACCCTGAAAAATCTAAACTCTAAAAATACTATTACATCTATGTTATTATGAAAGTAAGAATGATGAAATAACATTTTATAATATCAAACATTTGATAATGTTGAGTTTCTTAAATTATTTCACAAACACAGTGCTGCAGGAATGAGTCCTAAAACCCACAAAATCAAATATTGGAAGCTTAGTGGTGGTGATGCTGAAGTCATGCGACTGTGGTGTAGTTGGTTTATAGCCTAACATTCGTTTTTTACTTCTGGCGATTTTTTACACTTCAAAAATCATAAAAGTGGTGTTCATTTGTGAAGATTATCTTGCTGAACGTAAGACTTTTTCTGCAGTAATCCAAAATCCCATTGGCTTTTTGTTGAGGGAACCAACTAACTTCCAGGTTGGCCTACAAAAATACAAAAAATCATCCCTGCAGCACTCATTATTGTTCCATTTATATATTTTACACAATTTATTCATGTGATTATTTATATCATAATTAAGTATTAATTTATTTAATGGTATTATATTAATATACAAATGCTACTGCAGTAAAAACACAACAAACATGATTTCTAATAATAATCTCTTACAAATTGGGTCCGTAACTTTTTTTAATACTCATAAGAAAACCCATTAATCAACAGCAGTAAACATGTATGACCCTCACCTTGCAGGTTCTAGCAGTCCCCCCCTCAAGGGTTCTGCAGACATATGGATAATTTATTTATTTATTTTGGGGGGGGTATTTAATCTGTATCTTGATTTACAGTGACAATGTGTAATTATAATCATAACATTGTGTTGAAAAAGAACATTATCTATAATTATCAGGCCTTCATCAATGAGATTAAATGTGCTTTGAGGGTTAGTGCATAATACATTTGACATAACTGTTAATTATGTATAATTATGATAATTTACATAGAACTTCTGAGTCCTTTGTCAGATTGTTTTGGTCAAAAAACCCATGACCCAAGTTATTTTTTTGTTATCATATTTTACTCAAGTCTTTTCTCTTTTTTCTTTTCTCTCTTCCAGATTATTTCTCTCAATGCGGTTCCCAAGTCCCTCTCATTGTTTTAGTTGTGGTCAAAAATGGATGAAACTCTGTGCCAAAAGCACTGAAATGAAAGTAGAACCAAACTCTCTTGTCTGCTTACAAAATAATTTATGATATATTCTTTGCATCACAGAATAGTGTTTACTGTAAATATATACAAAATACCTGCTCTGGCCCTGTAAACATACCACCACTACCAAAAATACAAAAACTAGAACTAAACCAAAATCAATAATAAACATTTTAAAAATAAATTTAAAAGTTTAATTTATTTTAGTTTAATTTAATTTATTTAAAACCTGACTAAATCTAGTAAACCAACACTAAAAACTAACTAAAGCTAGGCTAAAACTGACATAAAGCAGCAGGCATTTCTATTCTGTTCCATCTTGACCTTACATAAACTTTGGTTTGGCTGCATGCCAGCTGCAATGTGAGTAAATTGTCTGTTAGGACGGTTTGTGATTTCCATAGATAGAAAAGGAAGATGAAGGATGTGACTGGAAGGAGAAGGAGGGCAGTCCCATACTGGGAGACACAAAGATGTCAAATTGCATGCTGTCTAACAGTCGATTTAACAATACACAAATTAGATTAAATTCACTTGTCTTCAAGGGTCAGTTCACCCGTATTACAAAACATGTTTTCTTCCAGTGGTATACAGTCATTCACATTTTTTTTTGATTTACAGTTACTCCAGATGATCCGTAGACCTTGCTTTTTATTTGAACTACTTTCTACCAAAGAACTCGTCCCTATGAAAGCTGTTGACACAGTGTTCTTTGGATTATCCAGAGTAACATGGACATGTTGCTGTTTTTCAAATGTCACCTTTCAATGCTGTGAGCACCATAAACTAAATTCCATTCGCTTCCTTTGTACTGGGGTGGATGCAGACATCTGAGAGAGAAAAATCTCAAAACCAAAACTATCTACATGGCTAGATACCACCAGAGGTAAGTGAGAAAATATAGTGTGTTGTAATTTGGGTGAATCAACCTTTTAAACTACAACTGGTAAACATGTTAATTACATACTGCATACTACTGGTGAACTGGACTGTAACTGGCTGTTAATATTTGGCTTGTAGCCAAAGATTTGTGTGGGATTCCATTCTTATTAATCTGTGAATTCAATTAATTTAACATAATAATAAAAGCCACCAATTAAACGGTTTAAAATATTTATCGAAAGTACTGTTAATTGATATATGTAATCCAATATTACCCATTGTTGTAGCATGTTTTTAATGGGGATTTAGTTATTGAAAGTTTCTTTTCATGAACTATGTATTTTTAATTGAAACCCAGGATAAGTTCTGACAGACTGAAGGCAAACTGGGTGGGAACTGTTGCTGTTCTTTCCACCAATTGGAACAAGCTTCTGAGACGCGCCCTGCGGTTTGAATCAGTGACTGCTGCTCTGGGTCAGCAGCTGCTCTGGATTTATTCCTTCTTCTGGTTCAATCTGGTCTGCTGATGAGTTCAAGTGCTGCTGGAGACACTGGAATACACTATGAGGGGAACTTAGTGTGAGTAGAACATGAACTGAACTGTCAGACATACTGAAATACAGTATGAGTTCAACTTAAATTTAAAGAGATGAATAATAGCTGTCATGCATGCTTTTGATAAAGAAATGTGCTCAATAAAGGCATTTGTGGTCTCAGCAAGAAGCACTCTCCTGTTTGAAAAGTGCATGTTCTCCTTGTGTTTATTTCGGGAGTTGTTTCCTCCCATCTTAGTGTTCATTTGTGTTGGTCAAAAAATGTCATGAACTGAATAAATATGTACAAATAACTGAAACATCTGTATCTTCCCATTTTCAGGAGAGAGCTAAATTATAAAATAACAAAAAATTACAATTTCTGTTAAAAGACCATGGAATGCTGGTTGCTCTTACAACATGAAGGCATCACTTGGTTTACAGCAGAACTTTCCCTATTGGATACAGAAGTGTAGTAAAGGCCTCACAAATACTTAGTAACTAAGGAAATTCACTGTAGATAATGTCTACCCCATACCAAATTGTATAAGTAAATGTAAACAGAAAATAAAAACAATCATTATTTATGATTTATTTATTTTTATATTACTGCTGTTTCTACTGTTTATTTTGGGAGAAAGCTTTTTTTATGGTATTTATTTACTTTAGTTGAGTATTGTGCCTTTTAGGTAAATGATTTTAGGGGAATATATCCATCAATCCAGAATGACTGACATGAAAAATATTAATCCTTTCTATAGATTTATGAATCCTTAACAGAAATAGCTTGTGATAAAACATGTAAAATCACCCTATTATTGGAAAATACCACAAATGCTAGTGTAGCCCAGAATTCCTTGGTATAATGGTGCTATACATTTCTAAGTGTAGGCCTGTCTTTTATTATTTAAACATATTTAGTTTGTAGAATATACTTTTCATCCTATTTTTGCAGTGTTACAGAAATGGTACACCCTCAGCACCTTTGTTTCATTCTTTAAGGAAGTCCTGAAATGCATCACTTCAGAGTTATTATTTAGTTTTACATTTGAAACACAATGTATTGTGTTTAGTCAGTTTCTGTGTGAGTTGCAATTTCCCTGCACTCTGAAAGTCTTGTTTAGTAATAAACAAGCATTTCTGTTGTATTGTCGGGTCATGGTGTAGTTTACAAGGAGCATTTGAAGGCAGCATGACATGCTGCTTGTTGACTCCAGCCCCCGGCGGCCTCGGCTCAACTTCCTGCCTGCCCTAACTTCACTGTACACAACCCAGAAGGACAGTGTTCACACTAGCGGCTCCTCACGCCTGATGACCATAAAACCGTAAGTGTTTTTATTCTTATAAAGCCGTAGTTAACCTGTAAAACTGCACCGTTGTTCAGCTAGCTTAATGATGATAGGCCTACCTCTGCCTACAAACACTGTAACTCGCTGTGTCCTCGCGCGCTTACACCAGCTCTACATTAGATTACTGTACTATAATGCGCTGCGGAGATCTGTCTTCCCTTTTGGGTTTGTTGTCTGTTGTGGCCGGGGATATTACCGTAAACCGTGCGGTCCTTACGTTGAATCTCCACCTCAAAACTAGCATAGCATATAGGTCGTTAATACCAGAATTAGGTTATATGTGTAAGCAGCTAAGACTATGTGTAAATAATCATAAGCGTTCTTGAATTATAAACGAGCACGGTCACCAGGTAACATGACAAGACAACAAAAAGAGTAAATATTACCGCCGTCAGTGGCACGTGTGAGCGAAATATATTAAAGTTAACTTGTGTTAATGCGAGTTAACTGCAGGAGCTGTCAAACTGAGGGAGGAGGGACTTCGTAACGGTTAACGTTGCACTTAAAAACGTTTACTCTTATCAAATGGACAGGATTTTAAGCTATCATGACGCATGTTTACAGTTTTTCCTCTGTTAAAACAGCTATATGATGTTAAAAAAGTAGCCCATAGTATGTATGTTGAGTGTTTATTAAAACTAAAGACAGACATAAAGTGGTATAGTGACCGAGAGAAAGGTTGTAGCCTTATAGTTATAAATTAGTACAAATTGCTACAGGTGCAGATTAGCTACTGAGCTAACCCCAGCACCTTTAGACTAATGTTTTTAAAATGTCATTGTTGATTACTGTCCATTGTTCCCTCTAAATAGATATGACAATAGCATAAAACACACGAATTTGAACCATAAAAAAAAAGCTAGCTCTTTTTCCAGTACATGTAGTTGTCAGATAAAATGCTATTAATAGTGACAATGTTCTATTAATAGTGAAAACAATAGAAAAATTTGATAAAGGGGAAAACAACTGCAGTCAAGCTCTTCATAAGTATTAGCATGATACATTTTATTTCTGATAAGTATAAAGAAAGGTTTCAAATGTTTTTGTTAGCTTTCACTGAGGACAGGGAGTTCCAAATATTACCAAGTTTAAGAGTCTGAGGCAGAACAAGCAGCTTTTGGGTAAAAGAAGGAATGTTGTGGTGGGTAGAAATGAGTCATTGAGGAAAATGGCCCATGCCGCCTGTGTTTCATTTTCCCTCTAAGACATGATGTGGTTCCTCTTTGTGCTCCTGCAGTGCCAGGACTCCTCCCTCCCATACACTGCAGACTCTTGACTACCTCTGTCAGTTATGTTCTCTCAAGGTTTTTCTTCCCAGCTGCATCTCCTGAGGGCACACTGAGTTTCTGCACATGCTGCACTGGCTTTAATGTAGTTGACAGAATTCCTGGAATATTTCTATTACCACATTCTTGAAAATGCACATAACAAGAAGGGGGCCAAATTATTTACATTTCTACCAAAAGTATGAAATATATGTATATATTTCTACAGGAGGTGGACACACACACAAAACAAACAAACAAACAACAAACCCTACAATTCTTGTTGTTGCCATGTTAGTGAGGTGTTAAATTCAACTCCATACCTTAGGTCAGTGGTTTCCAACCTTTTTCCACATGTGACCCCTTCATACAAAACAGCCTCTGCTTGTCTCGTCACAGGTGCCCTCTTTCCACCAAATTAGCTCTGGTTCTTGAACTGGTTCCGTTCAGGATTCTTGGAACCTTGGTGCCATCTAGTGAACCAGCCCGCATTTCCACCAGTTTTGAGCGGAACCATTGTAGTTGCACAATGCACAACGGAAGTAAACGGTAGTAGCAAGATGGTGGATCACATTGATTACTTGCAAGCTTTTGTTCTGTTATTACAGATATTTGTTTTTATCAGAAAAACAAGCATGGACCAACAATTAATGATAAGAAGATATAGAGACTATTAGCATAGTAGACCATAGACCAGTGTTGCCTGTTGAGTAGGACACGCCCACTGACATCATGGTTCGCACTTCAGGCCAAGGAAAACCTGCTAGTTTTTGGTTCCAGCTGGGAACCAACTTTATGGGTTTCGAACCAGTTTATTTTTGATCGAAATGCTCCAAACGGTTCAAAATTAGGTGTGAGAACCTGAACGGAACTCGTTCCATGTTGGTGGAAAAGGGGTAAGGGCGCATGTCTATGAGTTATGAGCAGTTCAGCAAAGATTAGAGAAAAGTCTGAAAAATAACATTTGTGTAGTGGTGTATTTTTTATTTCCTGGCACGTAATCCTCTCGTGACCCCTGAGATCCATCTCTGACTCCCAAGTTGGGAACCACTGGCTTAGGTTAAAAGCACTGGAATCAGCGAAGGCGGTGTCTATGGCCCTACAGCAATTACATGACCAGTCACAAAAGGTGTGTCTGCAGGTTTTCATCATACAAACCACAGATTTGTAAAATTCTTCACCTACTTTAATCACCTCTTTTAATGAGTTGAGCAAGGGCGAGAGACATACCATAGATAAAAGAACATCTCTCAGTAGAAATTATAAGAAGAAGAATTTTACAAATCTGTGGTTTGTATGATGAAAACAGGTACTGAAGAAATGTAGAATCACACTTCCAGAGAGGTGGGGGACTCACAAGAGGCAGATTTTAAAAAAGAGTGGCTGAAAAAATCGAAATTGAAGCAGCGGAAAATGAGATATCCTGACTTTTAGTCCCTGGTATGGGGCAAGCTCCAAAAACACTTGATCCCACATTTCCCATGATGCAACCAATATCATCTTTCCTACCTTGTCAACGCCCCATGTCTTTTCAAACATCACACTCCCAGTTTGTAACACAGTCTTTTTGTTAAAAATGTGTAAATTAGTTTTTCCTCCAAAATAAAAGTGGTGGAGTTCCTGATCTAGAGTCTGACTGCTGTTCTTGTCTTCAGGCCCAGGACCAGTCATGACACAGCAGGAGCAGCAGGAGTTTACGGACAGCCTGGAGGCGGCCTTCTCCTGGATGCGGGCCATCCTGGAGAGGCTGAAGGCCAATGACAACACCCAGGGGCCCCGTGATGCCCTGGAGGCCCGACTCAAGGAGACAGAGGTGAGATACTTCACTTACTGTTTGACCTTTCACCTCTGACCCCTGCTTCTACTTTAGTATTTTGTCATTAGACTCCAGAGTTGCAGTTTCTGGTCTACAGAAACTACAGGGTACAAAAAAACCTAAATGAGATATGTCCTCAGTTATAAGAAGGTCTGACATTTTAAATTAATTAATTAATTTTAGAAATTGAAAGTATTATAGTTTCTTGTGTACAAGTCTTCAGTTGTCAGTGTTTTGTATATTTTAAATCTTATAATAACATAATACCCCTAAATAATATAATTTCACTATCTTCTTTTCAGTCGTTCAGAAACAGTTTATTTCCACGTCTTTGTTTCTTTATTTTTGTTGTTACCTTGGCCTTTAATGCAAATCTTTACCACAAGTTCTCAAAAAAGTCTTTAATATAGATTCTGAAGTGGGACTTTTTGTTCATAAGGTAATGATACTTTAATGATCTTCTTTGGGGAAATCGGTTCGTTGACACAGAAAACTAAAGGGGTTATTTGGAAATGTGGTCTTCATTTTGAGAAGTATTTTGAGAGCAAGATGCTATCAATCATCTCAGCCAAATTCAAAGTAGTTTACAGTAATTTTACCATTTGACAGTATTATTAATTTTTTTGTGTTGAATCTACAGGTGCGCTCTGTTTAAATTTTACATGGACTAAAATGCTACTCCCTATTCCTTGCTGAATGTGTAGAAAATCCATCAGTCGGAGCACGAAGGTCGCGTGAAGATGGACATGGTGCTGGTGGCAGCCGAGAACCTTCTGCAGAGCGGAGACGAAGAGCTGAGGAGCCACACCCATGCTAAGCTCAAAGACCTGAAAAGCCAGTGGGAGGAGACCTGCACCTATATCATCCACTGTCACAGGTGCTCTCCTCACTGCAGACTCAGTGTGTGCACTGATTTGTAGGTGTTTGACACTCCTCCTGGTTAGTTTGCCCTGAGGGCAGCTTTGGCTTTATTCATAGTTCAGCCGTTAATGGTTATGGTTATGGTTATGGTTATGAGTAGCTTTGGATGTGTCTTTTCAGGGAATTGTTGCACACCTGAACCATCAACGATGCTGAAAATCCACGTACACAAGTACACAAAATTAACAGTTTCAAACAGCTTTAAAAGCTGTATTTATATCAACATGTCGGCTGCAGTATTTGACTGAACTGAGGAGTTTCCCCAAATATTATTCAGAGCATTGTTTGGGGTTCTTTCAATTGTACTGCCTCACCTTCATGGTGCAAATGCAAACTCAGCCGAAGTGTGAAAATATTGACTTTTTTTGGGTGAATCATGTAAGATTTGCTTACTATCAAAGTGACACTTACAGATTATAATGTTTCCATTAGGCTGCAGCTAATGAAAGTTTTAGGCTAAAAATGTCTAATTATAGTGGAAAATTCCCATCACTTTCCCAGAGCCCAAGGTGACATCTTAGAAGTTGCTTGTTTTGTCCGACCAACAGTCAAAAACCCAAAAGGTTTTCAGTTTAAAAAGATATAAAACAGAGAAAAGCAGCAAATCCTCACACTGGAGAAGCTGGAGCCAGAGAATGTTTGGCATATTTTCCTTGATAAATGACATAAATAATGGACTTATTTTTACATTTCTAACTATCCAGAAACAATGTCAAGGCTGGAGTATGCCATTGGAATAATTATAGATTGGTTAATTATGATCAATTAACTGCACACTTTTCAAAACAACTGCATTGCTATATGTACCACAGTATGGCATAGACATGGTTCATATCTGTTCTGTTTTGAGTGAGAGTGGAGTGTGAGTCAATTATAAGTAGCATAGTGCTTTGATAACATCAGCGTGTGAGCTAACTAAATGTGCCTAGTGTGTTATCAGGCAATTATTGTGTTGTTGTTGACACGTGGTTTGCACAATCTTTGAGGTTACATGTCAAATAACTGGTGCATTGTAGTTGCATGTTAGATGCTTCTGTCCAGCATAGTTTGCTGTTTAGTTAGATAGTAAACAAATAGTAAGGGAAATAAAATCCAGTTTTTATAAGAACTAAAATAATAAGATAAGACAGTTCACTATGTCACAGTAGTCTACTTTTAAAAATAAATCTACCTTATATCAGTATTTGTATTTGTACTAAAAACATATTCATGTGAACACAGTTAAAACATAAATATATGTAGTCTGTATTTAACCATAATACCATACCAAACCATAACCATGCACCTTCTGTGCACCGGTCATTGTTTACAGTCCATTAGCATTCTCGGAAGCCATCGGCTATTGTCTGATGATGATTTGAATGCAGATAAATAAAAATGAAAAAAGCAAATATAAAGCTAATCTCTTGGGTTCTGAGATTGATAAAAAGCTCAACTGTCGTCAGACGATAGCCGATGGGTTCAGAGATTGCATTTTGGCCAATGCGTTCAGCATCTTTTGCTCTCCACACGGACTGTTTACCTGCATGCAACCAAATCCCGCTGAGACGTGATTGGTCAATACTACTGGAACTACAGACGGACTACAAATGGAAACCAGAATGCTTCCGATACCAAAATCCTGTCCCTTGCCTACAGATTCTGCCTTCATATGCAGATATCTGTTTATAGAGATTTACAAGACTCGAACTGCTCAGTCTAACAGTTCTTCATGTGTTTCACCTCCCAGTCGAATTGAGTGGGTGTGGCTCCACTGGAGCGAGTACCTGAAGGCCTACGAGGAGTTTGAGCTGTGGCTGACGAGGCAGCAGCGCGGTCTGGATGTCAGGGTGGAGCTGCAGCTGGGGGTGAAGGAGAAGCTTTGGCAGGTGGACCAGCAGAGGGTGGTGGTGAGTGACATCCACAGCCAGGCGGCGCTGCTGGAGAGGCTGCTGGATGAGGCTGCCGCGCTGCACAACAGAACCCAGGACCCAAGTGTTGAGCCCCAGGCCCAGGACAGGCTGCAGGAGGCCTACAACGATGTCAGAGACAGAGCTGAGGTGAGGGGCGTATTTATGTGGTCAGACTCTACTGCGCTGTTCAAGTAAGTCAGTTGCATACTTACATACAAGGTGTGCATGTGCTCAGAGCTATTGCAATAGGTGCTTCGCAATCCGGTAGATTTGTTGTTGGGTTTTTTTCAGTCATAACCCAATCTATTCAAAAATGAATTTCTAGTCTGTAAACATTATACATAATCAAGGTCATATGATTTTGTGCTTTCTGGGTCAAGGTCATCCTGTTTCAGACATCAGCCGACAACAACACAACATGCACATGCATGAGTCAGGGTCTGAGAAAAGCAGGAAAACAACAAGAGTTTTGCATACATCACTGCCTCAGGACAGAATAGGTGGGTTCACAACATCCATTTAAATGTGTGTTGCATCCAGGCTGGATTACACAGATTGTGTTGCTGAGTGAGGCTGCAGATAACAATTAGTTTTATTAATGATTATTGATAAATGATCTAGTCTCTAAAATATCAGAAAATAGTGAAAAATGCCCATCATAACACCATTCATCATCAAATCATCATTCAAATTGCTAGTTTTATTCAACTGACAGTCTAAAACCCAAATATGCTCCAAATCTTCCCATTGGAGAAGCTGGAACCAGAGAATGGCATTTTTGCTTGATAAATGACTTAAACCATAGATTGATGATCAAAATTATTAAATAATTTTCTGTTGATCAACAGATCCATGAATTGATTCATTGACTACTCCTTCCAGTACTATTGCTAAGTTTGCTGCTAATAAAACAAGGAAAGTCACTTTCATGCAATTCATTCCATGCATGGTGAGTCCATCTGTTATAGTGCTGCCATGCAGAAAAACGCCAACATGACCGCAGACTGTCATAACACCTTCTACAGTTGTACAGCAGCAAGTTATGAACCTAGATCAGGGGTTCCCAAACTTTTTCAGCTCGAGACCCAAAGAGAAATTTGGTTTCTCCCTGGGACCCAAACTTACAAAAATACATCATGAATTGCCACAACATCTACATGTATAAACTACTGATAAAGAACACAACAATCCATGAATGCCTTGACTGAGACAGAGAGGTAGATGACAGAGAGGATATTATCATTAAAAATCACCACTCTCACTTGTCACCACCACATTAGTCATACACACACACACACACACACACACACGGAATTTCTTGCATTTGTCCGGCATGGAAACTAACACACATAACTAGGTTAACTAGGTTAATACAAACGTAACACACACATTACTGACTCGTCCACCATCAAAACAATGTTGAATAAATGTACTTTGCTGCCTAATCCACATTAGAGACAAGCCCGCGAGTCAATCGCAGCTAACACTGCGTTACCTCAGTCAGAGAGCACGAACATGTTTTCAGGTCCAGGTTTGCGAAAAGGGGTGGGGGGGTAAACAGCCCTGCACACAGCATCTCAGCTGAACAGACCGGTGTAGCAAAAAAAAGTAGTTACTGGATGTAACTCCAGTTCTATGAGTACATGTGTAGCTCACAGCATTTGAGCTGAACAGACCAGCAAATGAATTCACATATCATAGCATTGTTATGCATTTTACTTGAGCCAATGAAAACGGGTGCATGACCCATTTTGGGTCGCGACCCTAAGTTTGGGAAAGACTGACCTAGATGATGAACATAATGCTGAAGTAGGCGTGCATGACGCTGCCGTAACAATATGAGAAGAATATAATGCTGTGCATATAGGGATTATGTGTGGAATGCTGCTTAAGTTGTGCATAGTGCAATGGCTGGATAAACCTCTGAAAGAGCCTCGGGCCAAAAATTGGTTTTTGGGCCCCTGTCGACATATCTCTGGTACATATCTGTGGTACTGTATCCTGTCCCCTCCAAGTTCCCGTCAAGTACAGTGCACACAGCACACTACAGTATAGATAGCAGCTTCATTATTTCCTTCATTGTGAGACCCAGAGACCAACTAATAGTCTTCTGTTAAAATCCTACCTAGTCCCAGGTTTCCGTGTACCAGTTAGTTGGAGTTAATTTTATTAAACATGACTTTATTGAGGGGTATGCACCATGTGAGCCCAAAATAAAATAATAAAGCCTTAACCTAGATTGTGACACAGAGCCCCCTTTACAAGGCAGGGCTACTTCTGTGTTTCAAATTCCTATACAAATTTGCAATTAATAAATGATGTGCAATTAAATGAGCCTGGTACATTTGGGGCTCTGGGGCAGTGGGTTGTGTTGCATAATGCTGTTGAAGGGGCTGTAGTGCGTGTTTGCAAGCTAGAAAAAAAACTGATGTTTATGTAGTTAATTATTTTTTTTTATGTTTTATCACCATGTGTACCACTTCATACTGCTGTTGTATAATGTGCCACACAACTTGAACTAGAGTAGTTATGTGCCATCTACTGTGGTTTGTGCTCATGCATGTCAGGGATCAGGGTCTTGCACATTTGGACAGAGCCTCGCACCCAGACTGTGACAGCTCTGCTTATGCTAATGCAAAGGATGTATAGAGCACAAGCTTGTGGTTTATGCAAAAGCGCACACAGACCAGCCAGTAGAATGTGTGTAGGATAATACTTTAAAAGCAAAAAGCACAGGAGGAGAGAAGACAAGGACATGAAAAAACTAAAATACTCAAAGAAAGAAAGTGAAACTGAACCATGAAATGAAAGCATGTTAATCCTCTTGAGTAAAACAAAAGTTGTTGTTTGAATAAGGAACAGGAAGCACAGGGCTTGAGAAACACTTGCAGTTGCAATAGCAGTGGCTTGAAGTACATCATGCTCTCATTCTTTGTTTCTATCACCAAGGACACACACATATACAGTACATACTGTTGTTTAAGATTATGTTTTGCGAAGGATCAAAGAGAGCTGGAATATAAGGTCAAAAGGCTGAAATGTTTTCACTGAGGAGAGGATGGTGTGGGGATGGCTGTCTGGTTGGCTGTGTGTGTCGGTGGGGATTTGCATTACATTTGATGTCGGGTGACATTTTGAATCGAAGTGAGCGTTCAGTATGCGCCGACAATTTAGTGAGCCCTTAAATTACATTAACAGCAAGGATTTCAAACCTAAATTTGTGTTTACTTCTGTACTTTACTGTTTCTCTGAGCAAATCCCTCAGCCACACAACTGTACATACATTTGAGATTAATGATGTTTATATTTATTCTTTGCATCTATAATCAGATCCAGATGCTGCAAAGGGAGACAACAGTTTACTGAATTTACATTCAGAGTAGAGATACTATTGGGTTAGTCAACATTAACAAATACATGCCGGCTGCTCTTCTCCTCAATGAGTCACACAATGAGACTGCTCTTCCTCTTCCCATTTCAGACAGCTCTTTCAAACGTCTTTACCTAGCTACATCATGCATTCACTTGAACACACTAGTCTGCTGGCAAAGCTGTACTTTTGACTCCAAATGGGAAAGCTGTGATTTAAATAATAATGTGTTTTATGGGATAATGTTTCCTGAAAGCACCTCTTACCTGTGAGCTTGTTCTTCTTCTTGGTAGTCTCTGTGTTCTTGTATAAAATTTCAACATGCTCTCACGAATCTTGTAGTTGAAGTAACAGAGCAGGCAACAGAATTCACATTCACATCCAGGCTCCTCACTCAGATACCCAAATGTGAAGTCTGTGATGTGTGCTGAAAGATCTTAATTCATTCTGAACAGTACAATGCTAAAAATTGACAACAAGGTGTGTCTCTCCTGCTTTGCTAGGAGCGTCTGTCGCTGCTTCAGAAGATTGCTGAGGAGCACCAGACGTACCAAGGCTCGGTCCAGAGGTTCCAGTCCTGGCTGCTGACAAAAACCAAGGAGCTAACTGATCTGATGGAGAGGGAGGATACATCTGAGAACAAACTCAAAGCCTTACAAGTGAGACTCCCTCAAAGTAAATTAGGAAGCTGCTGTTTGATGGCACCATATTCATAGTCTTGTGTCATTGTTATTTTCAGCAGTGGGAAAGAGAATAGTCTTTTTGGAGTTTGAATTCATATTCTCAGCTGTGTAACATGTACTTTTGTACTCTAAAAGTACCAACCAAATGAAAAGTAAATAGAATTATCCTCATGGTAAATAAAAAAAGAACATTAATGGATGGATACAATACAATACAAGTGGTCTATAGCATTAGTGACAGCATAACTTGTTGGGGCACAAAGAAATGGAAAGCATATATAACATTGCAGTATACCAAATGTAATGTCCAAATTCTGATCCCCAAATTCACAGTTTATAGCTCAGATGGTTTGTCTTTATTTGAGTGTGATATTACCAACCGTTTATTTAAAATCATTAATAAATTGATCACTTAAAAAATATCATACAACACGTCATTAATGTATTGATTAAAATCACTGTTAAATAATGCATTTAAAGCTCAAAAAAGATCATTAAAAATTGAGAAAAAAACAAATTTTGGTGGCACAGTGTTGACACAGTAAACATAGCTGACTCGATATTAAAGGTTCTATGTGGAGTTTTCAGAAAGTCCTTGTTATTAATGACACTGGTGGCCGTTAAGTGAACTGCAGTCAGCATCCTGTTGCTCCGTAGGCGCGAGGGGCATCCTGGGCATCGGCTAAAACAATGATGTGACATACACAAGACTGAACATGATTGTAAACGCAATCATATTTAGAATAACGTTACTATCTGTAATGTTCCTATATTTTATTTGGACCATTTGCTCCATGATACTAACTAGCTTGCTGTTTGCAAATTACTTTATCAGCTAACGTTACGAAGCTACCCACGCCAGATCCATGCTGCGTAGCTAAGTTACAGCTAGCTGGCTAACTTTAGCTTAGCTTAGGTTACAGTTAACTAGTTGGCCGCCCCTGCCTTGCATCGCTCTTGGCTAGTAGAAAGCATTCGTTAGTTAAACACCTTTGCTTTGCACTGTTACATCATTTATTGTTGGCTAAAATCAACACAGTTTGTCATCATAAGTATCATGGATCACGTTAGCTGGTGAAGTAATTTAGGCAAACTAGCCAACTAACATATTCACTCAGATAGTATTTTGCTAGCGATAACGTTAGCGAGCAAGCAAGCTAAGGTTAGCCAGCTAGCTGTAACTTAGCTACGCTGCATGGGTCTGGCATTGGTTGCTTCGTAACATTAGCTGATAAAGTAATTTGCAAATGGCAAGCTAGCCAATTTACCAGCCAGATCAGCCCCTGGAGTCTAGATGAATTAGATGGCGTTGTCCACTCAAGACAGTATTTTGCTACATTAGCTAGCTAGCAATTTGTCTGAATTAGCAAGCAAGCTACGTGGATTTTGTATTGGACTATGACACAGCAGATCTGCCAAGCCGGGCGTATCTGGGACCTACACCGGTCGTTTGTTGATGTTAGCGGACTCCATTTCTAAGCTAACATTAGCTAGTGTTGCACACTGTTGCCGCTATAGGGGAGCTGAAGAGAGGCAAGGCACTCAGGAGCATGCATTAACGTCACATCCTTTGGGTTTTCCCAGAAAATCCGTCCTGAGTTCTTTACATAGAAATCACTCCACAGGCTGTTATAGGCAACCGAGAAAGTCGTGGAAGGTCTCAATTTTTAAGTTACATTAAAATACATTCACGCATGGGCAAAACAAAGCGATTAATATATGTAAAATGCTACATATAGTACCTTTTAAAGCGGTCTCAAAATGGAAACTGTAAATGTCAAAGTAGGACATTTTATTTATTTTATTTGTAAGGGACAATGTACAATATTAAACATAAATGTTACCATTTGATGTATTGTACTAGAGTTAGCTTAAAGCAAAAAGTGTAAATGTAACAAAAGCCTAAATTACTGACTGTGGAAGTAGTTGTGCCTCCAGTTTCTGGCAGACTTTTAATTTGAAACATTTGCAGGATGTGTTGAGTTTTATTTATGGTAACCATGCTCAAAAAAATGGCAAAGTAGAGGAGATTGGAATTAATTAGTAAATAAAAAACGTATGTGTGTTTAAAAAGAAAGTGAGAGCAGCAGAGCGGTGAGTATGACATGACTCTGTTGTTGTGCTGAGGCAATTCGTGCTGTAGAAATTATAGTGAATTGATTACATTGACCATACACAAATACATTATAATGTACCATGTGAGCTATTATACCATAGGTAATTCCACTTCTCACTGTTTTTTTTACCTGGCCTTTATTCTTTTGTAAGAATTTCAGTAGTTCTAGAGAAATACTTACTGTGTGATTTGAAACCAAGTTGTAATATATTTCTTCCACCTGTACCTTTGTAATCCAAGCCAACACACTGTAATGTTCCTTCTTCTGCCCGTGTGTCAGGCTTTGGATGACAGTGTGGCCGGTGAGGAGAAGACCCTGCAGAATATCGAGGGCGTGATGGAGGCTGTGAGGGACAGCACCTCTCCTGCGGGAGCAGAGGCGGTGGTAGAAGAGGCAGAGGAGTTGAGGCTGGGCTGGCAGAGGCTGAGGCAGGGCCTGTGTGAGGCTGAGGATGGCCTGCGCTCCAGCCTGGACTCCCACAGTCAGTACATGGCCAGGTGCCAGCGACTGGGAGAAGACATCGGCTGCCTCAGGGTGCTGCTGCAGGGGCTGGACCAGGAACTGGTGGAGGGCCGCGAGGCTGGGGACCACACTGACCGCACCGAGGAGCAGATGGTGGGCCAGTGGAGGAAATACACGGTAGGTTTTTTAAACATATCAGCAGTTCAGTGGAAATGTAGTCTACATGCAGGAAAGTCATACCTATTGTGGTCCTGGATGGTGGTCAAAACAATCATACTAAAAATAACTTTATGAGTGTGTTGAACGCCACATAACGTATCTATAGTAGCTGTATGGGTAGTCGACTCATCTAATGGTAAGTTAGCAAGTTAACGTTATGTTAGCTAGAGTCCTTCTCCTGTTTGGAATTACCCCGTTCTGTGTCACATTCACTCTCCTCCATGTTTGTTTATGTTGCCTTCATGCAGATTTCCTGCCTGCGTCCGTGCCATGCAAAAGAACGCAAAGCGCCACCCAAATGATGAAAAATATTGCCGTAGAGAGTGTGATTTTTGCGACACAACGAAATAAACGATAGAGCAAAATATGGAACAATATATGTTTTTCTATTGTCACACGATATATATCGTCATATCGCACAGCCCAACTTCACAGTGTCTGATACTCAGTACTACGGACAAATTTCGGTCGGTCGCAAAAACGGATCTAGGTTTGATACCCTCCTCCTCTTTGCTTCAGCATTGCCAATTTCACACCACTCCTTCTCAGCATACCAAAATATTTTGCACTCCATCTGTCCTCCTCCATCTCCTCTCTCTTCCTTGCTATTATCTGTTCTTCTCCGTGGTTGCACACCTACATTCTACATTTTGCGTTTCTTTTTTTTGTCATTTTGATGCCTTCTTGCAATGCCTTTCCTCCTTACACAAACATCATTCCTCCTCTAGTCCCTCGTAGAGGTGATAAAAGCTACCTGCCCTGACATGATGACTCTTGACTGGATTCTTTATCTCCATCACGGTTTATTTTAATCTCACATGCCTGACACACTGGAAACACAATCCTGCAGCCCTGTCAGTGAAGATGCTTTATCACTTTAGTGGATCCACTGAATGCCTCAGCGAGGTGTGGTAGAGTCAGATTATTATTTCTATCTGGGTGCCTCACACTGTGACATACACCAGGTTCATCCACCTCTTTGTCTGACAAGTCACCACTGGCTGTGGATTGAAATGTAGTCCCTTCCCATTGTATAGTAAAAACAGTGGGAATAAACGTGGCAAGCTTAGCCTCTATAGAATTTAGCTTTCATATGTTTTGATATACATGTTTGCAGCATGTGACAGATAAAGGGTAGAGTCGGCAGGAGGGTGTTCACAGAGAATCTTACAGTGGAAGAGTTCTGTACTTGTGGACCTGTGGAGCTGCTTCTGTAGGGTGTGACTGGAATGCTTAATGACCTGGAGGACTCATCTGCTGCAATCTAGACAGGCTGTCACCTCACTGTGACACAATATGTTAACACCTTTAGTTTAAGACGTGAAATGGATTGTAAACAACTCCACTTTATCTACATCGCAAATATGCCATTGTAGCATTGTAACATGCTCCGCTAATGGCCCTGACCTTAAAGAAAATACAGTTGTGTGCATTAAATAATTCATGAGAGCACACGTCAATTTCTGGATAGAAGCCATCCTAAACTTTTTGGCCTCAGTAAATGGTAAGATGACATTTTCAGATGTAGTCATGTCATATATCAGAGTACTAAAATAGTCTTGGAGGTCCACATCCAAATTGCAACAATGTCACAGGCCCATAAAGGATGGATTAAGTGAGTGATATGTTAATTGTAAAAACTCCAAAACTGCGTACACAAAAAGCATTTCTGTCTTAATGGAAGAAGTGACATCTTCATTGTCTGACCAAGTCCTTAAACATTGTTTGCGGTAGCTTGATGAAGATTTAAGTTAGTTATGTTTTCTTGTGGTTCTTGCCTGTTTTGGGGATAGTTTTGTTCTAAATGGGTCGTTTCTGGTGTCGAAGTGGCATTTTACATCTCCACTCTTTACCTTGGCCACTACTTCGTTGCAAATTAAGAACACTTAATTGTTCTTCCCTTGGTTGAACGCGTACTTCTACGTCACACTCATCCTTCAGCGCACTGTTTCACTGTCAACCTTTCTTTTCTTTGCATCGGTTAGTTTTGACAACCTTTCAACCTCAGCTCCTAAATCTGATACAATTTTGCAAACTGTGGCTACTAATGACTAAAATTCAATAGGTGAGGTGACGTGATAGCCATGTGTCACTCGAAAGCATTACAGGTCGAGTTGCATTGATATATTTTTTTCCAGGTCTAGATTAAACTATATTTTGGTATTTTGGAAGAATGGACATAAAAAGCCTCACAGTCTGAAAGTGAGCAAAAATGCTGCTGTCAAACGACAATGCCTATTTACCAAATGACTGTGTATTAGGACTTTTTTTTAATGTCATTTTCAAATTCCACATTGGGGTTTATTATTTTTAGTGTCATGTCATTGACATACAGTACAGTTTTTGCCTCAAGTAAAAAGAGGTTCCCTTACACTGCTCTTGTATTTAAGACAGTTATTGATAAATTTTGAGTTCTGAGTAGATAAACTCATAATCTGAAGAAGGTCTGCAGGGACTAAAAGGTTCATTTGATGTACTGATTCACTAAATGTCTTGAATGCAAGAACAGTGTGCGGTAATAGTAGTAGGTACAGTAGGTAGTGAGTCATTGTACTGTACAGTGAATTGGACACGGATTGGGTTATTGATTCAATGAACATTGACAGTCATTAGTCACTGAGCTGAGACACCGTTTTGGACTGGATTGAACTATTGTCAGATTTCTCTGAAGACTGTTGTGCTGCATTTATTTCCATTGGTAATAATTCATTACCAACATACTGAGTTAGTGAGGAAAAAGTCATGAAAAATAAAGATTAAAGTGTATATATCTAGCTGTGTCAATAGTTAGATTTGTTAATGAAGTTTGGTGTGGGTTTTTTCCACAGTAGTGTAGCTCTGCTTTTCGAGTAATCACAGCTGCAGCTGATAAAAGTAATTATGGGTATGCTTCATTTAGTCATGCCAATTAGCAGCCACTCACAATAATACTAATAATAACACTGTTGGTTACTCATTGTTTATTATCTGCAGCTGTGTCATTAATTCGTGACATTAGTAATGGCTTGCAGTCTATTTACATAAGCCACTTCCACTTCTCCTTTGGTATAGACCTTTTCACGGCAGACATTTTGAAAAGCACAGGTGTAAATAATATTAACAATGGCTCCATTCCATTAAGTGTCCCATTAAGCCATGTAATACCAGAGCCCTGGAACTGGCTCACCTAAATGGAATGCAGCCACCATTAATGTTATTAATACCATCTGTGCTTTTCCTGCTTTGACAAGTCAAAATGTCTGCCGTGAAAAGGGTCTATTGTGCATGCTACCTGACTGGAACAACTAAATGGGACAGAGCCATCATTACTGTTATTAGTTGTACCTGTGCTGTTCTTGCTATTACTAGTCAAAATGTCCACTGTGAGAAAGGTAAAATAAAACAAATATGGAGGAGCTTACAGCTGAAAAGCAAAGTGGAAAAGAATAACGGATGGTGCCACGGCTCCAGATAGCTCACAAAACATGGAGATATAGTAACAAAGTCTCAAAGTTCACTTTTTAAAAACAGTTTTCAGTTGTGAAAATGTTATAATGTTCCAAAGTCACATTGATCGTTACACACCTTGCGCATTTTTTTTTTGTTTGCACTACATAGATTTATTTTATGTTAATATTAATATCATTAAAGAGTGTGTGCTGTTAACATCAGTACTCAATACTTTATAGTATAAGTGTGACATTGAGACACAGCAAGGGTGTGAAAAGGGTCTATTGGAAATGTTCTGATGTAGCTTTCCACAGCATGCAAAGATGACAGCTTTTTACCGTGCATTCTGGGAATTGTTTCTGGAGCTGAGCAACTAAACTGGAACTATTTGGCATAATGTTGCATTCATGCAGTGTTGGTAGAATGGGAAGAGGAGGAAAACCTCCTGTTATTTTGACTTAGGAGCGTCCAGGCATTATTCCAAGATAGTTACCCCCACTCCAACTCAGAATTACAACCTTGAATTTACGGTCTGAATGATATGACATGAACATGGCATTGAACAGTGTAGACAATGGCTGAGTGAGTGTGCATCTCAGGTGTCTGTGGTAAAAATGACACCCTTTGGTTTGCTGCTGTTGTGGCTTGAGCTCACTTTGCTTGCGTTCCATATTTGTATCTTGCAGGGTGTGAGGAATACTCTGGCAGGGGAGGAGTCCCAGGTGGAACTTCTCAAGGCTCAGCTCAAGGATCTCTTCAGGTTCTCAGAGGACTCACGCCACCTTTCCGATGATGTCCTGGCTGTTGTCAAAGAACATCAGAGGTATGTGACAGGAAGCCTACCACAGTTTAAAAGTTAAAACTTGGGGGACACATGTAAGCCACATAATACCTGCAAATAATTCTTCCCACAGAACAGTTCCCATTCATTTCATTCAGTTTTCATTTACTGAGAATGCTCTCTTTTTGACTTTCCTTAAATTACTATGATTGTCTAACTTTAGAATATGAAGTGTGAAAGTGTAACTTACCGCACTGACTCTGTTCATAGCTTAAAGAAGTTAAAGGCAAGGCAAGGCAAATTTATTTGTATAACACCTTTCAACAACAAGGCAATCTAAAGTACTTTACATAAGACATAAAGGTATTAAGACAAGATATTACAGAAACACAAGGCAATATAAAAAGACTCACATAAATAGGATTTAAAAGGATTAAAACTAAGTCAGATAGAAGATTAAAATATAAATAAGCTAAAATAGAATAAGATAGATTAAACAGTAGAATTAAAATTACAGTGCAGCCACAGTGAAGTGCAAGATATGAATAAGTAGTCCAAAATTTAATTAAATAAAATGCAGTGACAATCAGAAAAGTCTTAAGAGAGTTTGAGAGTTGGAGCAGATTTCAAATTTTCTGGGAGTTTGTTCCAGATATGTAGTGCATAAAAACTGAATGCGGCTTCTCCATGTTTTGTTTTGAGTCTGGGCACAGGAAGCAGACCTGTCCCAGACCATCTGAGAGGTCTGGAAGGTTCATAACGGAGCAGCAGATCAGAAATGTATTTTGGCCCTAAACCATTCAGTGCACAGGAAGCCAGTGTAAAAACCTGTAAAGATAGCATTACAGTAGTCGAGCCAACTGAAGATAAATGTATGGATGTTTTTCTAAATCCTGCTGAGACACAAGTCATTTAATTCTTGATATATTGTTATGGTGATAGTAGGCTGATTTTATAATTGTCTTATACTATTAAAATTTAGGTCTGAGTCCATGACTACACCAATATTTCTGGCTTGGTTTCTGTTCTTGAATGTTAGCGACTGAAGCTAAGCACTGACTTTTAATCGTTCTTCTTTGGGTCCAAACAATCATTTCAGTGTTATCTTTGTTTAACTGGGGAAAATTTCAGCACATCTAATTATTGATTTGTTCTATGCACTTACTCAGTGCTTGAATGGAACCATACTCACCCGGTGATATTGTTACATAAATCTGTGTGTTGTCTGCACAATTATGGTAAGATATTATGTTGTTCTCTATAATCTGCACAAGTGGGAGCATGTAGATAAACAGGAGAGGCCCGAGAATGCAGCCTTGGGGGACTCCACGTCATTTTTGTATGCTCAGATATGTAATTACCGATTGACACAAAATAGTTCCTGTCCTTCAAATAGGATTCAAACCAATATAACGCTGTGCCTGAAAGTCCCACCGAGTTTTTCAGTCTGTCTAATAATAGGGTGTGATCGGCCGGGAAATCTTTCCACTGTCTGTGTTTAAGTGGATGTCATTCAAGACCCTAACAAGAGCAGTCTGCAGTGCTGTGGTGTACTTGAAATCCTGACTGGAAAACACATTGTTTAGGGCCAGGAAAGTTTTAAGCTGAAAAACAGCCTTGCCTATGTTTTTACATAAAAATGGGAGGTTTGATATGGGCCTGTAGTTGTTCATTTGTGAGGCGTCTAGATTATTCTTTTTTAAATAACTGCAGTTTTCAGGGCCTGTGTGAAATAGCCTGAGAGTAGAGAAGTGTTGACTATTTGCAGAAGATCTGACGCCATGCAGTTAAAAACATTTTTGGAAAAGCCTGTAGGCAGAATATCAAGGCAGCAGAAGGAGGATTTCAAATGGTGTACAGTTTCCTCCAAGGTTGTATGGTTGATAGGATCAGATTGTGTCATGCTAATTGATTTGGTTTTAAGTGGATGCAAGGACAATACAGTCCCTATACCTGACACGGGGGAACTGACAGCTATTTTCTGAAATTTGTTGGTGAAGAAGGAGGCAAATTCATTGCATGATTTAGTGGATAAAAGTTCAAGGGCTGCTGACACAGGAGGGTTTTTCAACCTGTCAATAAGTAGTAATTAAATAGTAATTAAAGGTATAATATGTAACATTTCCGCATTCAAAGGTCTAAAAACGACTAGACCTATCTTATATGTTTTGTTGAATTGTGTACATTATCCCAAATGTTTCCAACAATGTTTAAACCCAGAGAAATCTGGAATTTTATTCAAGGTAACACTGCGTTTCATTTGGTCGCCTGTCAATGGTGTCATATCCCCTTTACCCCCTCTAGTTAGTTGCTATAACTTTTGGGGAAGCATGGGAAACACCAGATGATACGTCAGAGAGTGAGGAAGGAAGGAATACAATGTCACAGAATTATACTGCGTAACAGTAATACGGCATTTCTTCTGCCACACAGCAGTTTTTTATTAATTGCATGCCATTTTGCAACACAGTAATCCAGATTGTTTTGACCACGGATAACAGCGCTGGACTACCCCACGACTGAATTCGCCACATGAAGTTAGCTTAGTCGGGAGAAGAGTGAAAACATGTTTTCCATCGAGAAAAGCCTTCAGTCCCGTTCTTTGCTCTTCTTTCAAAGGAGAAATACTCTCCAGTTCTGATATGATAGCTGTAGCTGCCAGTAGTTCTTCATAGGACGCTGATTGGTGTAACCCACTGTGGTTCGGCCATAAGCACATAACTTGAAGCCTGGCAAGATGAATTCTCGCATGATCTCGTGAATCCAGCTGCCTCGCAAGGTAAGTGATAAGTAGCAGCACAGTCAGCAAGTCTAGTATATGTAAACAGTGTACACCAGACTAATATAGTTAGTTTATTTTTATTTCTGTGTCATGCCAAACATCTGGCCCATCCCACAGGATTACAAGACACCACTATTTTACAAAGCATACATCTTCTGGTAATACATATACAAAAAATAAAAAAGAAGAAGAAGAAAAAAGATTACCACATTATAAAGTACTTCTATTATTCTTTTAAATAACATGTTTGAGGTAACAAATTTCATATCAGCTGTACAGTGAAAATAACTGCTACATACATTTTATTATGATAAAGAGCTTTTTTCTCTTTATATAGCATATAATGTAATGAAACAGTACAAAATATTAACATAATATCGCAAAACTGGCTGTGGTGCCAAGTGATGTCAAAGTCTGTGGTCTCCACTGCTGTTGTACAGTCTGATGGCAGTGGGAAGACAAGGAATAGTAGCGAGAGCAACAGGAAGTTGTTGGGATCAGGTCATGATTAAATCTTCTTCTCTTTGCCTTTTAACGATATAAACTACTCAAAATAATAAGTAAATATTTCACATGTCTGAATTCTATTTCCCTGCCACTGGTCGTCCTACTGCTTTTAGTGCTGCTTTCAGAGATTTGAGGGGCTTAATGGAGTGCTCCAGTTTTGTATATTTAAAACTCAGACATGAGTTAGCTGTTTTGAGCCATGTGTTCCCTTAGCAGGCAGGTAATGATAATTTAAATGGTATTTTGGTTAAAAAGCCTAAAATAAAGTCACGTGAAGACAAATGAGACAGCTTGACAATTTACTCTGTGACGTACAACAAACCATTAAGCAACCCATTTGTGAATTTTGTGGCTTTATTGCCCTAATTATGTGCCCTAACCCTATTTGCCCTTGGTACTAACAAATGGTGGTAACACTTTATTAAATGGGTCCATTATTTCCTAACAGTTTCCTAATAATTTGTTGAGTTTCCTGGAAAGAATTAGGTGATTTGGTGGTAATTGTAGGGAAAATGAAGACAAAGTTCAGATATTCAGATATTATTTTAGTGAATTTAGTTAGTTGTTTTGGGTTTAAAAGCACTTGTTGATTTTCAGAGGAACTTTCTTAAAAGAACAGCTCCATTTAAAGCCAAGTAAATGTTCATTCATTATTGAAAACTGTGTTGAAATGTTTATTATTAAAATTATTAGGACATTATTTGGAATGTATGGACTCATAAAATAAGTCTTCACATTGTTAAAGCCACTGAGCTCTAATACATGTGTTCTCAATTTAATCATATTCCATTGTAGATATTAAAGTTGTATCTTAGATATAAATATGTGTCCAAAATTTTGGCAACTACTGGCCAGATAGCCATGACATTTATTATTGATATTCATGCTTGCCAGAAGATAAATACATGTTTTTGATGACTCCTTTGCCATTTCTCTACCATCAGAACAAAATGTCCCTGTGAAAATAAGAAATATTCAAATCTAATGGGCAGATTAGCATTTCAGGAGCAAGACTAACGACTCTGAGCTTAATGCTAAGTTGACATGCTAACATTTTCAATGTTAACATGCTGATCTTGAGCAGGTTATGTTCACGATCTTAGTATGGTAGCATGCTAACATTTGCTAATAAGCATTGAACACAAAGTCCAGCTGAGGCTGATGGGAATTAATTTGTTTTTCAGGCATTTGGTCATAAACCAAAGAATATGTCAAACTGAAATTTTGACCTGATGGTGGCACAAGATGAAAAGACAATTACAATTCATCCTGAGGGGAACATGAATGTCTGGACCAAATTCCATGGTAATTCATCCAACATTTGTAGAGATATTTCAGTCTGGTGCAAAATGGTGGACCGCCTGACATTACCAACCCCACAACCCAGCCAGGAGCATGGCTAAAAAGAGAGTTGCTGCACTCTCTCCATTGCTGACCCCTACAACGTGTGTCCAGTTAGATTCTGGCCTTAACAGAATGCAGAAAATATGGCAGCTACAAGAATGGATAGAATTGTAAATTGTATGCATCCGATCCTACTGGGAAAATCTCAAGCATGGCAAAATAGAATAGAGAAGAAGAGGATACCAGATATGAAAATGTATATTGTAATTTTCTACATTCCACAGTCTGTAGCACCCTAAACACTTTGTGCTTCTTCTTTCTGCGCAATACCTCATGTAAACCATTTGAGTGTTAGGTCTGAAACTACCATAAACACTAAAGGTTCCACAACACATTACATAGGAAAAGGAGGGCAAAAACACAGATCTTTGCGTCATGTTCTCATGCATGAAAGCACTCCCAACACACCAAACCAAAAATACACAGAGAACCAGATTAAGAAACATAAACAGCCTAATAAACCCACTGCAATCTGTGTGCTGGATTATGTGCTTCCATCTAGAAACACTGCCCTAGATAATATGTATGACCATCTTATCAAAAAGCTGTTAGCCAAAATCCTGTGTGCTTGTATACTCACACTTTGATTTACATAGACCAACTGCCTGAAACTTGAATTAGATCATTCGCCCCTTGCAGTTGCATAAGCTTTCAGACTCTAACAAATGATTCAGAGATACAGTAACTGGTGGTTTTGTATAGACTGAAGGGACAAAGGTTTACTACGGACATTTTTTCAGGGAGGAGTTTGTGTGCATATGTTTCTTGATAATTACAGGTCTTTTTGAAAGCTTTTCAGAAATGTATTTTTCTGTACAATTTGATTTAAATTATTCAGGACATTGCTTAAAGATCCCCTCCAGACATGTTTTAAGACATATAAAAATGGTCGCCTTTGAAAAATAATTTGCCTAAATTCTTCAAATTACATCTACCCCTTCTCCCTCATTAAACATCCAGAATCTGTGACTATGCAAATATTGTTTGTTTCAAAAGTTTAACTGCGGTTGCATAGGGACCATGATTGGTTTTCAAAATAGTTATGATGTCATGAATCCTGCTGGTACATCCATGTGTGAAACTGAGATTTAAGGTGAGCAAAGAGAAACTTTCCCCGTTCAGCAGATGAGTGTGAAAACAAACTCTCCTAACCCATTATTCTGCACAGTGAAGCTCAAAGATCACAGAGAAGAACAATAACCAAAACACCTTTTTGACTCGAGGGGACTTTAATATTTGCATCCCTGTAACAAACTGTGAAGTCACTCTGACAGTCCTTGATGTTGTCTGTGACAAGTGCTTCTTTTGTCAGGGGCAATTGGTAAGTGACCAAGCATGAATTCATTTGAAACGGCTGAGAGCATTTTTATAAATAACGATGTAAAGTCGTAAATAAAGTTCACATTACATTCACTGTTTCTCACCAAAACACATACATTTCCAACACATACCTAAAACATTTGCAAAGCAGATTTTCAAATCCTAATTGTTAACATAAGCTGGTAGTCATTTTCTCCCTTCCCCACAGGAACAGTAAATATAGTATATAGTAAATATGGGTGTGCTGAGAACAAAATGTCTAATTGGAGCCGGAGTGTTCAGAGTAATAGCTGAAAGTTGAAAGTGAAGTGAAAATAGTCTTTTTCACCCAACCCCCTATGAAGCTCAGCATCCGGCTGTGTCATGTCTTTACACGCTGGATCTATTTTTGCTGGAGCAGCTTGCATCTCTGTGTATTAAATTCACTTGTGAACGTATATAAATGCCTGTATTTATTGGCAGTTGACTTAAAATTAATTTTTAATGATGATTTTCATTTGTTTTTGACTGTGTCTTCACACATACACAGTAAAACTCTTATTTGTGTTAGTGAGAAAGAGAGAAAAGGGAGGGTGGGAGTCGGCCTGAAACAACAACTGTTACTGAGCTGCAGATAAAATTATAATTTTGTGATTAGGACATCGTCAGACAAAATAAACAGAAATACATGTTAATGACAGCAGCTGTGCTGTGAGGTCGGCTATATTTAAAATGAGCGATGGCAGAGAAAGTTAGAAAGGTTGACATATTCAAGTATAGCCACAAAGCATCTGTTACCATCTAAATGAGCTGCAAACATGCATTGCTTGTAAAACTCGAAAAATGTCAGCAAAACAGCTCTATATTATTACCATATTATAAACGTAGCTGCTGAAGAACAGACGCTCCGCTTCTGAAACGTTTCAGTGAACATTGAAACCGTGCCGAAGCTGTGACTCAGGCATGACTGAGCCGGAGCACAGCCAGAACCTGATGCAGCTGGATGCTGTGTACATTCAACGTTATAGTCGAGATTGAATGCATCTGTTATTGATTGATGTAGGTTCTATGCTCATCCAAGAATCTTTATTTTCTTTGAGTGAGATGATTGTAAAGAGAACCTAATGAGGTTCCTGTGGGGAAACGAGTTGTTCACACAAACTTTCTTTACAAAAGGTCTCTGTGTGCTCATGTTGCAGTGTGAAATGCAGAGTGACAAGGCTGTGTTCCGAGTCCGAGTCAGGGCTGAGGAACATTCTCCAGGACCCACTGCTGGTCTACGCCCAGTGGAGCCACATGGTCTCTCAGGTTCTGGAGGCTTCTGCTGAGGTTACTGACTTCTCCCACATCGCCATGTTGGTCCAGAACATAGAGGTAAAACACACATGTCCTTAAAGCGACTATAATTAATATTTTTATAATAACAATGTCAAGAATGACGATGTGTAATGTGAAAGGCATCACTCATAGTGATGGACCTACAGAGAATTGTCACCTGAATCTGCAGCGCCCCTTGGCTTTACTGAGCTTTAAAGTGAGTTACAGCTCATTGTTTAGCTGTCCAGCCTGCAACTTCACTGTTTTGGTTCATTCTCACTGCTCTCATAGCGTCTGTTTTAGCCACAGCAGGCAGCTGCTCAGCAGCAAACAGACAGACAGATACAGTTAGAGACTAGCTGGTGAACATAGTGGAGCATTTAGCAAATAAAGAGCCAGATATTTCCCTCAGGAGTTGGTAGAGACCAGAAACAGCTAAAAGATAGTAAATATTGGACTTAAATTCAATCCAAATGAACAATAATGTTGCTCTATAACGGCTGGATGTGTAAATAAGCAAGTGTTTGCCATATTAACTCAAAAGGTGATGGTATGTCAATATTGTGTTCCCAGCTTGTTTCTTCTGCCCCCAAGTGGCCAAAAAATAAATTACTGCAGGTTTAAGAAACAATTTGATAGTTTTCCTCACTTATGTGGGAGAGGTCCTCATGAACTTGAAGTAGGGCGCTTTCACACCTGTGGGTTTGTTCAGTTTTGGTGATGTCATCCTGCATCATCAGACCTGTGGGGGAAAGATCTAATTCTAAAGACTGCTGCTCTTTACTGATACTGATGTGTTTATTTATCTTACCTGCTGTCATAAAGAGCTCATTAATACACAGTACAGTACATGAACAATGGATTAGCATAAATAATGGATTAGCATTCTTAGTTAAAACTGCAACTGGACCTCATGTCAAAAGTAGAGGCGTCTTGTACAGTAATATAACAGGTGGTCACTCACTTTTTAATGAGGAACTGATAAAATACACAACACACCTCTGTTTGAACTGTTGTCTCCACACTCATTCTGACATGCATATATGTTACCGTGGTTACCAAATAATAATAGTTTGCCTTTGAATTTCTGCTAAAATCCCTATCTACTATGATGAAATGCTGTGATTGTTCTGCTCTGCTTTCACAACCCAAACCGGACCAAAACCCACTTTTCAAGAGTCCAGTTGTTTGGGTCACACCAGAGTTTGATTGACAGCTTTCATACCAGCCTAAATGAAGGGAATCAAACAGGCAAACACACCAGAGTTCGTTTGAACAAAATCAAGCAGGTTAGGTGTGAAAGCAACCTTAGAAAACCTTCAGAAACTTCTATGGCACGTGATCGACCGTAAGTCTGTTTAAGCTGTGACCCTAATTACAAATCAAACATCTCTCCACTGAGCTCCAACACTTTCTAAATTACACAGAATACAGAATGCCAGTGGTTGCCACTCATCTTTGATTTTCTGTCAGATACATATTTCATGCAACTGTGAGAGTTATCTTTGAGACAGAGAAAGCTAACGAATCTGATAAATCTGATAATATCTCTAATGTCAGGGGATTTTATAAGTGTGTAACTATCACAAATATACTAGAATATATTGTCCCCCTCACAAAGTTAATTGGTTTTCAGCCCAGTGGTAGTGGAAACCTCAAAATGCTCTGAAGTCTGTTACATCAGAGACACAGTTGTAACTCTGACAAGGAAGCAGCTCAGTAGGCACCCTTGTTGCATGTCCGCATCAGCTTTCTCCCAAAGCTTCCTGTCTCACTCCACTGTTACACTTTTACATAAAACAATGAGGATAAACAATGTCACTTAATATATTGTGTCAGGATCTGGATAAGTGGCTCCAAGGGTCACCAAGGAAAAGAAAAAAAAACAACAGAAAAAGCAGGGGGATGGCAGATCAGTAACATAGCATTCCTGCTACACAAATTTACCTTCTGCTTAAAAAAAAAAAAAAAAAAGAAAGATCAATAACTCTCCAATTTCAAGTCTACAGTAAAATACATTTCAAAGCCAAAACTTGTATAAGAGTTGCATCACTGTGGCAGCATTGTAGTATAGTCATAAATATTCTGTATGAAGTTCTGTATGAAACTCTGTATGGAGATATTTTCTGAAGTTGAACTTTATGAAAATGATGTGTGGGTAACTACAGTATGTGGATTTGATTATAACATTGCACTAATATTTATATTTACACTAATATTTGTGAATGCCATTTACTTTGGTCAGCAGTGTGGAACATTTAAGGAGGAGTTGCCTGAATAAAAGTTTGAAAACCACAAACTTCATGTGGTCTCCCTTTCTGTCTTTTATGTTAGCGTCTGCTGAAGGACAGCGTCCAGCTGCAGGAGCGTTTCAGTCTGCTGCAGGTGAAGGGGGACCTGCTGGACTCCGTGTTTGGTCCTGAGAGGTCTGATGGCCTGCAGGAGGAGCTGAGTGCCGCCATCAGGAACAGAGAGCTGCTGCACACTCAGCTGCTGCAGAGGAAGAGCAGGCTTCAGGTACCAACATGTCACTGTCATTCATTTGGCTTTACTGCACCTTCAGCTTTAATGAGGACTTCCAAACCATGTAGAAAACTGTGAACATATCCCATAGACATAGATTGGTTGGTTTGTAGTCATGTGACGTAGAAGCAGCCACATTTTGTGAATCTGAACCCACATTTTTGACACTCAGTCACACACTCTTTTTTTGATGCAGGCTGTTTTTGGTCTACAAAGCTTTAAAAGAGTACTCCACTGATTTAGCATTACACTCCTATAACATCCTCCTACATCCTACATTACCCAACTCAACAGCCTCGACAGATGCTAGTAGCTGCTAATGTAGCCTGCAGCCTCTAGCCTGTAAAGATGAGCAGTGGGCTACAGAGGTCTGGTAAGCTCACTTCTTTCTAACTTTTTTCATTTTCAGACTTGTAGTCTTCAGCCCCAACCCACGCTGACTCAAGTGACATCACTTGAGGACATTTATCAGACATCACACAGCTCCCTCTGGAGACACAAAGGGCTTGATACATATGCAGTAGTACTCCCTAACACCTGGAAACACACTTTGATGTGTGAAATCAGTGGAGTTCCGCTTTAAATAGGCCTTCTGTAGACGTGCCTCATAGTTAACCCTTGGGCCACTGTTTTGAACTGACGTCCAAAGAGTTCACCATGTTTCTCTCCTGATTGTCAAATTTCAGAATGACCATCTCAAAAGACAAAAATATCTTAAAACATCATGAAATCTGATGATCCCCACACCCCCGCAAGCTCATAGTTACATCCTGTGCATTATTAACCCTGTATATCAACATTATCAAATCAAATTTCAAAATAGAGTTTGAAAGATGAAGCACTATTAGTTTAGAAGGCCCAAGCTCCTTGTGCAGACCTCATTCATTATGGAGGAGGTGAAAACACAGAGGACATACTCTGGCTTCAATATACAGTCCAGACACAACTGACATTTTTCCCACTCTCAGGGCTTAATCTCAAGAACCAAGGACTTTGGTGACGCCTATGCGTTGATTCGCTCCAAGCTGGCCGGTCTCAGGGACCGACTGGTGGCAGCTGACGGCCTCCAACCCGACATCCTGGCTAAGAAGAGCCAGTCAGACCAGTTCATGGTGAGTTTGATCCCAGCTCCGAGCAGGGCCAAGCCAGAATCAGCCAAAATGTCTGCTGCAACACAAGATGCTCTGTGTGCACATGTGTCATTTCATGGCCTCCAGCAGATTAAGCAGATCAATTCAGATCAAGTGTCATGCAACAAGTTACAGTAGATTACCACAGTGCGAAGATCAGACAATGACTCTGTTTTTGTAGTGTCGGCTTCTTCATATTCAAGAAAGACACTGGTGATTGATGGAATGATGTTTACACAGTTGGATACATTACCAACGGCATGAATCAGGCTGTGTTTTTGATATACTATATTTACTACATATCAAATACACTTTACATGACAGTCAAAGCATGCTGTAGTGTTGCTACCTTCAGGCAGCCATTGGTTTCAGTTCATTTAAGTTCACAGTGAGAATCCAACTGCCTTTATTGTTGGGAAAATTACTGATTTATTCATTATAAACAATTGTGCTGCAATATCATACTGAATATTGTAGTATATAGTATCTAAAGATTAGATATGTCTGTTGCCTGAACTAGAAGTTTACACCAAAACCACAGTTGTGTCTTGTTATGTTATTTTCCATGGCATGCTGTCACACTGTGGGTCTTGTACATCTTCAGGTGATCCAGAAAGACCTGGAGGACTGTGAAGCCCACATCACAGCGCTGGAGACTCTGGTCTCGTCCAGTCAGAGCAACAGGCCTCAGTTTGACAGGCTCTATGCTGACTGGAGACATCTGTACAAGGCAGTCAGGGTAAGACATGAGAGTGGTTTAAAATGGATGAAGTTCTGAATCATTTCTTTCTAACTCATCCTTAATATCTGATGAAGCCTCCACCCATAGTTAAAGCTGCAGCAAACAATCTTTTTATATTAACAATGGATCAAATGACGCTCATTGTGACAAAACAACACATAAATTATCGCCAACTCTGCAGTTCCTTGTCTTGTCTTTTAGCTGGTTTTGGTTTTACGGCCTGAAACTTTCATAATACTGCTTTAAAAGAGTATTCCACCGATTTAGCATTGCACTTTTATAACATTTATGACTCACAAAGGACAGTTTCACAAAATCAGTCAAAATCGATGCAGCAGAACCAGAGATATGGTCTTTTTTTATTCCACACATTCTTCTACCTTGTCAAAACCTGGCACCTACATTACCCACAATGCAACTTGACATCTGACAGTTCATTGAGATCCTCTTGCCTCAAGCAGAGATGAGCAGCAGGCTACAGAGGTCTGTTCAGCTCACTTCTTTCTAACTCCACACCATAGACTGTATACAGTATAAAGACGACATGACAGCTCCCCAGAAGTGAAGCCAAAACATCTCGATTGCCCCCTGGTGGCTGGCTGCAGTATAGGTCATAAACCCCACCCCCTCCATGTTAGCGGATGGGACATGGGCCAAACTGAAAAGTCAAAGAACAAGTCAAATAACATTTTTTCCAAAGATGATTTCTGTCATTTTAGGTAGTTCTTATCACGCTGATGTTTGTTCAAGTGTTCATTTTTCTGATAAGTTAGGTTTTTATTAGTTAATTGATGCTATAAAAAGGGGGTGAGACGTCATGATTGACTCCAAATGACGTCACCATCGCAAGATGGCAGCTCCCGTATCCAGGATATTTTGGCTTCATTTTTGTACAGTAGGAGGAAGTGGAGACGCATCGTCCACCTTTATATACAGTCTATGCTCCACATCAACAGATTGTTTTCATTTTCAAACATCACTAGAGGACATTTATCAGACTTCACACAGCTCCCTCTGGAGACACTATGGAGACACAAGACTTAATATAACTTTTTTCACATATGCAGTAGTACTCCCCAAGTCCTATAGGCAAACTTTGATGTGTAAAATCGGTGGAGTCCCCCTTTTAAGGACTTCAGAGCAGGAACCATTTTTCTCACAGCTTTATAATCAATGTGGATAACTTTCAGTATTAACTTTAGATCTGCACAATGAAATACAATCATTTGATTCATTCTGTTTAGTACATTCATATTTCCTTTTTAACCTTTTGGCTTGGAACTATTTGCCCAGGAAGCAATCAAAGTAAATAGATGTGATAATAATAATAATGTCTTCTGATCCACGTGGACATATGAATTCATTAGAAAAATGAGAGAAAACTGGTGCTCTGTTAATCATGACATGTCCTCTTGAGTGTATTAGTATACATGTAGTTAATGGTACTGTAACATGCACTGATTTACATTTTATTTTGCCAAATATTCTGTATTTCGCTCAAAACTTGCATATCAATTGAATGGAAACAGCTAATGAAGAACCTGTGTCCTCTGTTGGTCATGTTATTTGTTTAATGCAGTCACCAAACTATCACCCAACATAGTGTCAAGTTTCCCCTGTATTTGTAGCTCTGACCAGCAGCTACAGTAGTAGAGGTCACTGTGTCAGTTTGTCTGTGCCACTGTAGGACAGAGCTAGGGTACAAGGACACCACAGGCTTGATAGAGAGATACACCACTGTCAACGGCATTTTTGTCAGTATAGATCAGTTGGGGAAAAAATGAGATCCAACATATTTTTATGCATGCTGGCCTCCCCCAAACGATGAGGCTGATTTTGATGTGCTCTCAGACTAAGAACACTAGTTTTAAAAAGATAAAAACACCAATATATTCACTGCAACCCTACATCTATTCATTTAATGGCATCCGTACTAACCAGATGAATCACACTGGGAACATACTAAAATAAGCACAACTTTTACAATTCTAAATAAGAAATATGTGGCCATGAACCAGTCACACAACACTGTTGACCAGTTGCAGAAGGCAGTGTGTTGGAGGGTGTTTATAGAAGCCTCTGAAAATTCCAACAAGCTTGTCTGGCCGGTCTGTGCACACTGTGGTAACCGGAGCCAAATGCTGCACTTTTCCTGTGAGAACTGATCTGATCTGATCTGATCATCTGGAGCATAGTGCCAGCATGATTCTCGAGTAAGCTGTTGGTGGCTCCATACGATTCAACATGGCACCAACTGCACATAACTAGACCCTAATCAGACTGAAACTGTATGCTTGTCAAAAGTGACCGGGTACACTAATCTATTGCTCTTTATTGAATAATTACATGAGTCAAAATAGCAAGGATTTATATTGAGTTCTTAGTAAAAAAGATTTTCAATTTCAGTTGGACTGTAAAAGTGGCAGTGCAGCATCTGTTACAGTATTGGAATGTAAAGTTACTGTTGCAGATATTGAATGTTTTTTCCCTGCTGCTGACTGTCAAGCTAATTGTTTTCATTTGTTTGCAGGTGAAGGTGCGTGAGAGTGAGGACAGCATCGCAGATCATGAGAGCTTTCATGACAGTCTGCTGAACATAGAGAAGTGGCTGATGATCATGAAGCAGAAGCTGGAGTCCTTCCACAGCCCCTCAGGAGAGTGGAGCATAAAGGGCCGCCAGCACGAAGCTGAGGTGTGTGTGTGTGTGTGTGTGTGTGTGTGTGTGTGTGTTCTTGCACCTCTGTGCTCACAATAACCAGTTTATAGAGGGCATTATAGCCAGTCCGTATCTATTTAAGAGTATAGTTTACATTAGGATTTGGCAGGGACACATTAATGGAGATTTGTCCAGTTTGGAAAATAGAGCAGAAAGGTTGCCAGTTCTTAAAAAACTTTCTGGTTGAGACTTGAGTAGTATGCTTTAGCTGTTTGAGTTTGTGTAATGGTGATGTAGTCCTTTTCATCTGAGGTTAATCAGTTTTTCTTCATCCACCAACTCCTGGACCCCAAAGCCAAACTTATGGATATTGGATGCCCAGCAATACATTGAATCTGGCAGAGCCAACCCTCCTTCCTCTGTCAGTGCTCATTGTGGTTTCAATTCTCTGACCATGTTGCCTTTTTATATCAAAATAAGAAGCACTGTTAGTCAAGATGACCTCATTCAAGAATGAGAAATCAAAGTTATCTGGATGAGAAATGTTTTAGCCTAATAACAACACATTAACCTGGATTAGTGAGGCAATGTTGGAAGAACAAGCCCAATTCTGTCAGTCCAGAAAAACAGAATATAGAAATAAGCCTTTATATACTCTTTCAAAGTTTTACACTTGAAGGACTATACCGGAGGTTTTGCATGTTTAAGCCAAATAATTATCTGCTTACACCCTCCATTAATGCCAGTCAATTCCCAAAGCATGCAGCCATATTCAGTTTAAAAAATGAAATGCTCAGGTGATACACCCACCTTGGTGCTTCACCCGCCAAAACACACGTAGGTTCATCCACTGCATCACTGCTTCTGACTCCTCCAACAGCGCTTCGAAAATGTCCCGTTCAGGGCAGCAAAAACACTGTTGTGCTGTGATGTTGCACTGTTGTACTGTGATGCAATGCTATGTGGCAACTGAAAGGTGAAGCTCTGTCATCAGACTTTCACTTCAGCGTGAAAGCACCACCAGGAAGGATTCACAGATCACTCTGCCATTTTAACACAATTAAAACTCTAAAATATAGCAACTTTAACTAAACCCAGTGCGGATGTGTGTTTTATTATGAAGCATTAGCTATGTTGAGAGATTTTCAGGGTGCTGTGAGTAGATTTTTATAGTGTACTAAAATGACTGAAACCAATGGGCCCCTGGAAGGTAACTCTCCTACCTTTGCATTTAAAAACGACAGCGTCACTTGGATGAATTGGTTGTCAGTAATGTAAGCACATAGGATTTACTGTGCTGATTGTGAAAAAGCACTGGTTTCCTACAGCCATATGAACATGATTCAAAATGTAATTTCATCAAGATAGAGAGGTGACGCTTTTGCAGTCTGTTTCTCTCTACAGTCAGAATGTTTGGCTTCACTGTTAATTAGGAGCCTTGGGAACATTTTTGTTTCACTTGTAGTGTGGAAGTCCAGACCTGCAGGTGTCAGGGTTCATGATGGATTAACTCATCAATTCATTAAAATCCATTTCCCCGCTCTTGATCTTATATCACTGACATGTTTTGTTCTGTCAACCAGCTCTGTAGAAGAACTGATGGCAGCTCACAGTGACCTTAAATAATGGCCCCAGTGATGAATTTTAATGGGAATACCAAGGAGACTCTTTATAATTACAGTCTTCATTATTACATTGACCAACCTGCCAATCTCATCACCACTATCGGTTGAGATTCTTCACCTCTGCATTTCATTAACTCAGAGCATTGTTAAATGTGGCTATAATACTGTTCAGCAGCTCTGCTCTTTTAAACTATGTAATGGATATCAAATATAATGTGTGCAGAAAAGTTTCACGACTTCTTGAGAGTTCCTTTTTATGAATAAAAAACTAACATCTCATCGGCCTAAAACAGAGACCAGGAGTGCCCCAGAAAGGAGAAATCTATTCCAAAACAGTAACACTGTTGGTTCAGTGTATTTGCCCACATTAAACAGCGGGTACAGAGGTGTGTATGCTTCACCACAGACAGGAAATGAAGTGTTGAAGTTTGAAAGAAATATTCATACTCTGTATTATCCAGCAGCAAGTGTTGCAAAGCTGCATTCATAGCCTGTGACCTTTTGGTCCTCTTGCTTCTTTGGTCTAAAGCAGTTAAGCCAGTATTAAACATTAATGTGTTGGTCAGCTTACTGACAGCATGTTAACTAAAGCAGTTGTTCCCAACCTTTTTTTGTCCGACGTACCCCCACAGCCCTATCAGATGGGCCTAAGTACCCCTTTATCATAACCCCTCTGATAGAAGAGATGGCTTTATGGTATTGTTCAATGGTATTTTTTAATAGTTTTGGCCAATTTTGCATTTGTACTACTGCTGTTTGGAGTGACAGAAACTGGTTGTTTCAGCCATTTACAGTATCTTTACTAGTCTTTCTGCAGTCTTAGTCAACTTACAGCTGACTAAGGTTGGTGGCATGTCTTGTGCAGTCAGACTACCATAGTTGGTAAGTTATTGTGACAATAACTGTAAAGATCAGCATCACACAAATTTGTAATCTTACTTGTGTACAAATATGTGGATATATATTATTAAATCATAATTTCCATTTTTCTTTTTTCCAAATTAGCTGAGTTTCACAATTTTCCACATAACCCCTGGTAACTGCAGAAGTACCTTTTGGGGTACAAGTACCCCTGGTTGGGAATCACTGACCTGTGATTTAACCACTTGAACCCAACTGATGTAATTTTAAGCAGCCCTTTTCCCCAGAGTCATAAGTCAGTTAAACCAGAACACACAGACATCAAACACATACTGCTGGAATTAGTGCGATTTACTCACTTACTTGTGATAGCATTATCTCCAATTGCCGTTGAGAATCATTCAGATAGGTGTCCCACATAACTTCAGATGTTGCCGCAAAATCAACATGTGTTTGCTCATAAAGCTATCCCAGCGCTGTTTTCTGTGGTCAAAACCAATCATACTAAAAATAACTTGATGAGCTTGTTGAATGCCACATAACGTTAACTACAGTAGTTTACGTTATGTGGAGATTTTCAGTCGTGGGGTAGCCCAGCGCTGTTCAAAACAATCATACTAAAAATAACTGCCCTGTGCTCTGCTACAGCGCCGGCCCAATTTAACCACTGGCTATAACGTTACCATAATATAGTATATAGAGTATAGAGTATAATTCTGTGACATTCCTTCCTTCCTCACCCTCTGATGTATCACCTGGTGTTTCCTGTGTTTCCCCAGAAGTTATAGCAACTAGAGGGGGTAAAGGGGATATGACGCCATTGGCAGGCGACCAAATGAAATGCAGCATTACCTTGAATAAAATTACTGATTTCTCTGGGTTTGAACATTGTTGGAAACATTTGGGATAATTTAAGTACACAACTAAACAAAATATATAACATAGGTCTAGTTGTTTTTATACAAATGTGTGTACTTCACAAAAGCAGAGCTGTTTTCTCAACAACAGCAGACATATGACATACAGTATAGGTATGCTAAGATTGATTACTGAAAATAATTAATCGTGTGTCAGGTTTGAAGACACCTGTACAATGATGATGTATGAAGTTCACTAACAAATTAAATTCATGGTGGCTCTGATAAGACATCATGATTGCTGCGTGATAAAAACAGTCTGACTGTAAATCCTCTACGACTTTTGGTTTCCTCTCTCTGACCAACGTGTATATTAAAGTGTTCCATTGTCCTTGTCCACAGAGAGCACTTGGAGAGTTTCCAGAGAAGGAGCTTCAGCTGCAGCAGATGGAGGCCCAGGGTCAGGGGGTTCTGGAGAGGACTTCAGAGGAGGGACAGGTCCACATTCAGCGAGACATGAAGCGCCTAAGAGAGTCCTGGTTGGCTCTGTACAACATTAGTCTCAATCTTCACAGGTACCTGGAAAAAATGAGGATAATGAGTGTTGTTTTTAGTTTGGTAGTGTGTGGCGATGGTAAGCAAAACTACTCTTAGTTCAATTTCACTGGTCACTCTGACTCCTTGTGTGCACCCAGCATATAGGAACGCTGAAGTGACGTAAGTCGGCCGGCGTTTGGTATGGCAACATCACTCACAATGTCATACACAAGATTTTTATATTTCGCTTTGACAAGTCAAAACCGCGTTGTATTTCCCCCGTCGCATATTCGCTCAATAAAGCCTGGACTTCACTGTTGGTCCATTTGTCCGGGTTTTGGTCCATTTTTTAAGGCTACCGTTACGAGCTGTTACACAGGTTTTTAAAGATGGTGGTTGCCGGTGCTGCACTGGCTCATGTGTTTAACCAATCAAGGAACATTTACGTCTGGACCAATCACATTACACTTAGTCACTCAGGATTGACCTTGTGCTGAGAGATTACCTACTCTGAAGTAGGAGCTAAAAAAGTCCCTCAAAACGGCGTTCTAACAACTATGATTGTTCCGAGTTCTTGCAGTGCGAACACGATAAAAAGAGGAGGGGTCCTCAGACTGAACTATGGAAAAGTTCCTCCGGTCTGAAAACGCCTAATGACTCATTCCACATTACTCACTGAAAAAGTAATTACATTACTTTATTAATTGCTCAGCAGCAAAAGTAATGTCTTACATTACTCATTACTATACTATCATTACTCAACCCAGCTCTGTCATTTAAAGATCTTCAAGTTGGACTTCCACACGTTACTGTAACACGCTATTAAGTGATGCGTTACAGCCCAACCTCGGTGTCTATACGAAACAACAGAATTTTGGCAGTGCTCACAGGCCAAAACACAATCAATGTAGTAACGCGCTTAAGTCGGAACAAAATAGCCAAAAGATACACAATGGGTCACAGTTATGTACATAAAGGGTGGGTGAAACATTAGCTGTTATGCAGCTAGTGTAGACTGCTGCATTGATTAAGAGTGAAACTCATCTGTCTCATCTCATCAAATAATACAGGGTTTTTTAGACAATATATTTGTTTTCACCTTTACAACAAGTAGAAGATGGATACATTATCTAATCAACAGGAGAAAAAATACTAAAACAATAAAACCAAACAAACCAAAACCACAGAACACCAGCTCAGAGGTTACAATGATAATGTGCAATAAGAACAATCCAGAACATTCCTGCAGCATGATGGCAGAGACACCAGGATCTACTTGGTTTAGATAGGCTTCCCAGATTTTATAGAATTGGTCAGTTTTTGAATGTACTATACATGTAAGGTGCTCTAATGGCACTAAATCCAACAGCACTCTCTGCCAGCCTGTAACAGTTGGTACCTTTTAATGAATCCACTGTAACAAAATGTTCTTCCTCGCAGCATAAGTAAGAATACAGTACAATCTCTTACTGTTCATTGATGGTACATATCTGCTTGAGAGGCCCAGGATGAGGAACACTGGGTCCATCTCCAGTTCCAAACCCAATATTTTTTTCAGATAGCACATTGGACTAGTACCTTTGCAGCTTATGGCATGGCCAAAAACAATGAGTTAGAGTCCAATTTCTGTCTTGTATTTAAGGCACATGGGTTGAAATGATGGTCTGTGGTTGGGGGATATGTGCATTCTCTGTATAATCTTAAACTGTATTGCTTTGGTATGATCGCAGACTGAAACTGATTTAACATGTCTCCAGATATCTTTCTACTCTTCATCATCAGTTGTGACAGATAGCTCATTCACCCATGTGCCCTTAAGCCCCTGTAAAGTAACAGGGGGTGCAAAATGCATAGCCTCATAGAAAAGACTGACAGACATCTTTCAGACAGCTGTTAAAAAAACCAATTTCTCAACAGGACATCTTTCAGGGTTGTCAATTAACGTTGTGCTGTGCAATATGAAATAAGACATCTTAAGGAATGTATAAATTGTCAAGCCAAGCTATTGTTTTCACATTACATCGACACATTTTTGAATTGTAAACATGATAAGTGCTCACCAAATCAATATTTAACATTGTTCAACAGTCAGAGTTGTGTTTGGCCCACAGTGACATTGGCTCCTTCTTAAATGTTGCTAGCACATTAATGTAGCCACTGAGAAACCATGTGTGGTTTCATACCAGTCACTGAAGTCTGACAAAAAATTGTATCACAAGGTCCAGTTACTTGGTGTTTACAAGGCGTCCAGTCGCATTTCAAACTGAGATTCAAATTCCTTGTCAGAACTGCAGTTTCTAAGGTCAAGAATGAACACTGAAGCTCAGTCACTGGAATGTTAAGATGGTTGTGGCACAGAATATAAATGAATGCATATAAACAAACAAAAAACAATAAGAGATTCTCCGACCTCAAGTGTATTGCTGCTCAAAGTTTTATGTCAGGAAAAAAACTGGATGGAGGCTAGAGAAATTAGAGGAATGTTGCTTCTCTCTTCATCTGGTTGTGATGCATTACTTACAGGTAATGAACTGGTGAGTCATGAAAACACTTAAACTCTCTATGTTTTCTCTCCCAGGCTGCTAAACAGCTCCACAGAGCAAACAGAGTCTGACTTATGGAGGGTTGGAGGCCTGTCTGTAGACAGCACATCCAAGACAGGAGGCTCCAGGATCCAGAAAAGCCTGGAGGGAGATGCAGAAGAGGGGGTGATGATGGGGCAGGGTGGGTGGCTCCAGGGCCATGGTGAAGGTCACCTCATTCTGGCTGGACAAGAACTCAGCCCATCAAGGACAGGCAAGGACAGTGGGCGCAGTTTTAAAGGAGACGAAGTGGATTCCTCTGCTTGGAGTAATCTCAGCAGAGCAGGCCAGAAGATTTCCAAAGACTCCACCACTGATGGAAGCCCCGACAGTGATACATCAACAGGTGGCAACAGCAGCAACAAAGGGGGAACAGCATTTACCAGAAAGGCCAGCTATGGTGAGGGAGGAAGAATGGGCTCTGGTCAAGGCAGCATGGATGCAGGGAAAGGCCTGAGCCCAGGAGAAAGAGCATTCATGCCGTTCAGAAGGGACCCAACCAAGCAACCATCAACACCAACGCAACACACAATGGTATTGTTGTGCAGTGTTTACTCTAAAGAAGTGTTCGTACTTCCTGCCCCTTGCTTAACTTTGTAGAGTAGCAAACTGGGCCGAGCCAGTGGTTCAGCTATTTAAATTGCAAAGTTTACTTTCAATGATATCATCAACGTTCCTCCACACAGAAACACAGGAGTCTCCTGGATAATTTAACAGTACTATGGGGTTATGTTGGCTTTCCTCCCTTAATCTAGTACTAAATACTACAGTACCCATGAGTCTTACAGGCTGTTGCACAACACCTCACCATAACTGAAATGCTGAATTCATCCCAAACAGATCCAAAACACACAAGTGAACGGAATCAAGCTGCTGAACGTATTTAATAAGTTGTTACCACAATGCTCTCTGGGACTTGTAGTCAACTTCTCTCCTTCTTTGACTTTTATTCAACAAACCAGAATTTTCAGGCACAGTGGTTCATTGTTTGCACTGATAATTCAACAGGAAGGATTTTCTTTCCCATGTCAGAGGTGGGAAACATCCAACATCCAGTCATGTAAAATTGACTATGAGGATAAAAATACAACTTTTTACATATAAAACCCAGATCACAGATCACCTTTCTGCATGGCCAATACTATGCAGAAAATCTGTGCTCACACTGTACAGATCAGCTGAGCAGTCATGAAATGGTTGCTTACAGTTTAATTCAATTCAATTGTATTTATATAGCGCCAAAACATAACAGAAGTTATCTCAGGGCACTTTTCATATAGAGCAGGGTATAGGCCATACTCTTTCTAGTATTATTTACAGAGACCAAACAAGTGAGCACTGAGAGTAAACACAGAAGCCCCGGTCGATTTTGACAGTGAATGTTCCAGTTAAGTTTATTCAAACAAGACGACTGCTTCAACAATGGCAGCATCACTCTGTGCAATTCTACTGAACAGAAAGCAAGAAGAAAAAAGAAAAATATGGAACTGCAGATGGCTGGGAAGAGACGATATTGTCTTGTCTACTACTCCAACAATATTAAAACAAGCTCACTAAAGTATATCTAAAGTATATAACAGATCTATTGACAGCAGGTGTGTGACAGTTTGAGCATGAAACTGCTCAAACTGCCAGACAGCCGACCAAAATTTCTGGACTGCCAGTAATCCATCCCATCATCCAACAGCCAGATAAGTGACCATTCGGGCAACATCACAACCCTCCTCAAATTAGACCTCAAACAACAGCCCATCTGGCAGAAATTCAGCTCAATTCTAAAAGCAGTCGAGGGCGACCAATTCAGGCTTAAAATGTGGCCTTATCCGTGTAGTGCCTGTCCAGCTCAAAGCAAGGTATCACTTGAAATGATAAGTGCCTTTTATTATTTCAGTTCATATTGTGCTTACTTTGTGCATCTTCCTAAAACTGTAATAAGGCTGCTGGTTGAACTGGATTTAATGGCTGCTACAGGCATATTGCTTAGTCATTGAAAAGAGAGTGAGTGCCCCCTAGTCGTTTAATCCAGTTATACTGCCTTGTACAGCTCGGCCCACATTTCTGCTCTATTCTGACGGTTGTTCGTAGTGTTGAGAGGCTTTCATGCCATCTTTTATTACACACTGTGGTCTTTTGCAGCTACATAATCAGCGCAACAGTGCTACTGGGGGTAGAATTAGTCGAAAAGAAACAGAATGAAGTTAGTTCAGAGCTTACCATTCATTCCAGTGATGGATACAGTCTTGAGATGTGTATTCTGTCATCTTTCTACTTTTAGTTGTCTAGCATTGGTGAGCTTTGAATGGTTGCAATTTTCAATTCAATCACCTTCGCACCCATTTTGCACTAGTCTGGTCCAAAGAGTTGCTTTTGAAATTAAGTCACATTGATAGAAAAACAAAGAAGCACAGAAGTCTGGTGACAGCTGACTGCTCTGACCAACCTTTCTCACTGATGGATTTGTTAACAGTCCACACATCAGCCAAGTATCCCTATTCCAAACTCAAGCAATGGCACACAATGACTGCTGATTTGTTCATAGTGTTAGTGTGTGCTGTGCGAGACTTTTATGGATGTTTGGGGTTTTACAGGGCGGCACAGGACAGTACACATCCAGGAGGAGGGAGTTTGAGGCCTGGCTGTCCAAAGAGAATGACCTCCTCTCAGGGATCCTCAGCACCAAGGGAGCAACACTCAGTGCCAAAGACCTCAAGATCCGACAGGACACACTCAAGGTGAGTTTTTGTTAGCATTAAAACGTTGTTTTTTACAGCTCAGTCTGTAGGCGTTTTTGGAGGAGGATGTTAAGACTATACTGTTTCCACCAGCTCTTTGTTAAATGCTAACTAGGTCTAAAATGCTTAAATGCTTGTGGTTGTAACCTTGATATACCAGCAGATGGATAACAAGTTATTGTTACTGATGACTTTGGTTACTCTGGAAGATGGCGGGTTACAGTTTTTGGATGGTTTGTTGAAAATTGATTAAAGAACCGTACTAAAGTTTTTGCATGTTGTTGCCCATGTACTACTAATCACATTGACTTAACATTATTGCTGTTGAGTTTGTAAAATTTCTGCATGCATTTCCTCACTAACAAAGCAGAGTTAGGTAGTCCACCGCAGTGATTGTCATAAGTTAATTTACTTGTGTAAACACTTTGTTGTCAAAGGTTTTGTTATCTACTGGCATAGGAAGTGTAGGTAAATGCTAGGTCTGCCAGGGTACTGTAGGGACTTATCAACCAATATTTGTATTCATTCACAACTGTTTGTAGAAGATATGAAGTCAGTTAAATCCTGCTAGCCACCATACACCAGCAGCAATATGTGTGTTGCATCTGTAATTCCAAATTTTGCCAATGTACTGTGAGCATTTAAAGACCATTAATTATTGAAATCTTCTGACACAGCAGCAGGATATACAGGTATTGACCTTTTGTGCCTTTTGTACACACTTATGAGCTTTTCCAGACTAATTCCAAGTTTATGCAGGGAGATCATTTGAAGGATATCTGACTTTTTTACTTCAAGCTAATCTCCAGACACCATTTCCTCTGGATAATCCAAATAAATTCAGGGCCAGTAATTATCAAGCCCTTCAGAATCACTCCTAGGAACTGTGCTGAAAGTGAACCGGACTCAAAACACTCCCCCCTCAGAGTAGGACTTGAGAGTGATTTCTGAAGCCTCCTGCTCTGACTTTCAGCATGGAACAAGACGACTCCCAGGAGAAAGTATGATGTGGTTGTTTTACCACACTCAAGAGCCGGAGAGTAGAAATTATGATGTATTTTAGACAGTTGTGGTATTGAAATATAGAAATGCAGAAAATAGCATCACTTTTTTATGCATAAGTTTTAATGTGTATATGCAACTAACTTACCAATAATGAATGCTAGGTTCTATGCAAAAATATGATGCCAAAATTAATTAAAACTCTATATATCTACTATATTTATTTATAGTATTTATTTACTAATGTTTATTTAATAAGACCACTGCTTGATTTATGACTGCTGGAATTGTTGGTTCTGACAGAAACATTGTTACAGCTGCATTTTTCCAAAACACCTCTCACAGAAATTGACTGCCTGAACGCCATCCTCTGGTGACTCCTAGCAGGTTAGGACTCCTGAATATCAGCACAGATAGGAGTGATAAAATGTGTTTGCTCCTGGTCCTAAAAGTAAGACCAAAAATGCATCACACTGAGAATTGCCCAGGTAGGAGCGATTTCCTGCTCTGAGATGCTTGATAAATACGGGCCCTGATGTGTCAGCAGGATTATTGCAGGGGAGTTGTCACTGTATGTATCATATAAGCAGCCAAACAATTGCTTTATTTACAATTACTTCATTACAGCAGTGGCATTATTATGCACATTGAAATGTAAAGTAAACATGGTGTAATAAATATGTGAATATTGGAGCCCTGCAGTGTGCAAGCCATGTATTTGTTTACTTTGTGGTTTGCTCTATTTCGGCTCAGCACCTGCCCTTTTTTGGTCTGGATGTGCGTGCATACTCCTATTTGCACATTGAAATGTACTCTGACATGACTAACCAGGCCTAGAGCACTACCTAGACTAGAGCTGGCAGTGCTTGCTGGTAGTATCTTTTTCATTTGTCTTTGTTGTCCATTGGTATCATTTTTCTGCAATGCTGGCGCTGGCCTGCAGTTGTTGATGCTACAAATATGGTGCTACTTTGACATCAGTTTCAATGCCACTACTTAACTTAAAGTAATTAATGAGGTCAAGTACTGGACCCTGGATCCCATTTCACAGATAACTTAATAGATGGTAATATCAGAAATAATCTGCCCTGGGTAATACACTATGATGTAACTCGTGAAGATACTGCTCAGGTTGGTCACCTGTGGTATTGAAAAAAACAGTATGCAGAGACTTAACAGTAGCTTACAGTGTTGCCATGAGGATGTTAGTGAGTGTGTCAACATGTTACAGTTCCACTCATATGATTGTCTGCATAAATGTACCCACATGTCAGGCAGTGATAAGAAACCTTATGTATAAATGTATGAGTATATTAAACAGTATAATCCATGCACTGGTAAATCCTACCAAAAGCTGCACATGTAAGTAATGACTCTGGTGCAGGAGTCTGTGCTACATACAGTCCAAAATGAACTAAACTGACATTTAATTGGTATTAAGTGCTATATAAATAAACCTGAACTTGAACTTAGTATTACTGCGCTGGCATGAACCAAAGCAACACAAATAGACCTTTTCCACTGCAGGAACTTAACAAAACTTAACAAGTGGGGACGAGTTTCTGAAACTCAGTTTGGGCACTGCTCAGGAGGTGATACTAATTAAAAATTCCTGGTACTTTAAGAGGGTGGTTGCAGTGCTGTAAACCGTGAAAAGCCAAGCAGGTGTGACAGAAAGCACCATTTTACTACTGCATCTGTATGGAGAAGGACAACCAATACTTACAAATAATGTAACTAATAAAAATGAAGAACAGTGCTTGTTGGACATACCAATATGTCCGGGTCCTCATTAGTATTTGTGGAGAGGAAACCATTATGAGGGAGCCAGAGTCAAAAAGATTACTCGGCGGCTGGCAGAAAAGGGGGTGCAACACACAGCCGAACTGTGCAGGGAAAAAAATTAAAAGAGGAAACGATGGATTTTGGGCCACTGACCGGCATGTACTAATCCCATCAGTCTCCTTGATTCAGCATGAACGTGAATCAAGTGCTGTCTGCCCCACAACCGCTTACTTCACTCATCTCCTCAACAGCACATAAAAAGTAAACTGCTGAGGAGTTTACTGGATTTGTGATTGTTTGTTCAGGGATTAACAATGTGTAAACTACCTTTCTTTGACAGAGATGAAGCTTCTGAGGTTATTAATATTCTGTCTTTTGGCTATGATGTTGTCAACAAGCATGTCACTTCTGAAACCTGAAATGTATTGGACGTGATAATCTAGTTAGACAAAATGTGTTGGTTTTTAGTAATTACCACAGCCACCTCTTTACCCCCACAGCTATATACATGCTATGCTGTTCATTCTAAAGTTTTGATTGCCTGAGGATTTGGAAAAGCCAAAGGAGCCATTGTGTTACAGAAGAAAAGAAACTGTTATACTGACCTCTTGTGGTTAAAAGTTTCAGTTCTGTTGCAACTTATGTTGCTTGTCATCTCTGAAATGGAAAAAAAAAACTCTGAACAGACACCAGGAATTTCCTGTACTAGCCCATTCTACCTAAAACTCTCTGCTGTGTCCTGGTGCAGGCTCTGAGGACAGAAGTGACCTGGGGTCAGGAGCAGTTCCAGCTGTTGCTCCAGGAGAGTCAGGGCAGTGAGGCTGGTTCTGGACCAGCAGAAGATGTGTGTCTGGAGGAACTTCGCTACCGCTGGATGCTCTATAAGTCCAAACTGAAGGATGTGGGAGACGTCAGGGCCAGGACCAGTGCCAAGGTGAGAAGAGAGCTGACCATTGATCATGTAGAGCCAACACTGCCTTTGTTTCAATTCAGAGAACCCTTTGGTTATGCATGCAACAATCCTAAATGGGTAGAATAATCTTGTTCACAAGAAACCTGGCAGGGCCAACATGAAGGATAGCTCCATTTGTTGCCATTGTACTGCAGTCGACACCGTCTTGTTAATTGTTTTATTCAGGCTACTCGAGACTAGTCGAGCACATGAGCCAATGTAGCACTGGCAACCGCCATTTTTAAAAACCTTGTAAAACGTTAGCCGTGTAAACAACAGCTTGTAACGATAGCCTTAAAAAATGGAACAAAACACAGACAAATGGGCTAACAGTTGTAGTTGTTGTTGTTGTATGTCAGGCAGAAGTGGGCATTTCCTCTCAGACATAGGGATATGTTTTCTTGTGTTTGAGCATTGCCAGTGTGAAAGGATGTGTACGTTCACGCTGATCCAATCACAAGAGGCATATTTCAATATCGTTAGGGATGCACCAATCCAACTTTTTCTCACCCAATACCAGTTCTGAATCGAATGATACAGAGTAAAGTTCGCAAAGACAAGGAAAGTTGGAAAAAGAGAACATTATCAAAGAAAGGTGGACAAATATGCAGTGACTTTCCTGCAGTCCAGCACTAAACCTGTGTGTTCATACTACAGCTGCTTGACCAGTCAACACTTGGATCAGTGCCTCTGTCTAGAAGTCTCACCTTTTGTTCCCAGGTTCAGGCTCTGGTTACAGGTGAACAGTGTCATTTCTCCCACTAAGTCAGCCACCACCATGCTGACGTGTTGAATGTGTGTAGTTTTTGTTCAATTATATGACAGGCTGTTGAATGTATGGAGCTTTTGTTAGTTCAAAAATGTAAAACAATGTTTGTACCATGTGAGATTATTTACTGAAGCTCTATAAATGTGTGTATTAACTGAATTGTGGGTCCCAAAATAAAATAGTTAACAACCCCTGGTATATGTAATAATAGACAGGTTTGTGTTTGCATGTAAACACTGGTACAGAAAAATGTCTTAAATCTGGAGCACAAATGTAATTGTGCTTGATTTTAGAAACTGTCTATAATTGTTGTTGTATGCCAGGGTCCTGCATTAACTGACATCTTCACTGTGTGTTGTCATAGAATTCCCCCTTTAAGTGCACTGTTGTTCTTTCACCACAAGTTGGCAGTGTAACATCATTTAGGGCACCGCTTGCACAGTGACAGTTAAGATTCCCTGTTGCACATCTGTAAAGTAGCTGCACCTCGGTAGAATTCCGTACAGTAGACTGAATGCTAATTGCACCTGTCATTTCAACAGTGTGGTCCTGCATGAGTCAGTTGTCAATAACAGTGTGGTTTGAATTTAGTAAGATGATCCAGTGCAGAAGGTTAGTGTGTGCGCAATCAACATTGTGAACTGATTCAAATATTTCATACCTCTGCAGAGAGTCCAAGCCAAACCAGAGGAGCCAGCCATCGCAGCAAAGGTGCAAAAGGTAATACCAAACTATTAAGGATTTTAAAAAAATTGTCAACATAACTGGACAGCACAATTGCGGCTGAGATGATTTTCAGTATTCATTTGCTTACTGGGATTAGGATTACCACGATTAATCACCCACTGTTGAGAAAAAGAACTGGAAAATATTCAGTTGTTACGAACCTTTCACATCAATTGTATGTAAATATGCAGACTCTCATTCTATAATTAGTCTTTCCTTACATGAAAACAATGCATCTATAGAGTTAAATATATTTTGACACACAGTTTACTTGTGAATAAGGAGTTCTTGATTTGGTGTACCAGAGCTGTTTAATTAACTGGTTCATGTTTAATTAAGTTAATAAACTGTGGAGGCCAAATATTTTTAATTCCTTTAAAAGGTCATGATCATGATTTTTATGCCATTAGTTAAACATAGACACCAGATTTTCTTTGCCATTACTTTAAAAACCTTGTACAGCTAGCCCTAGCTACTAATCTACTCTAATCAAGTGGCATGTATGCATTTGAGAATAGCAGGAAATCCTTCTAATGGTGGAGCTGTTGCTGGTTTGATCACATATGTTCATATTCAGTTGTAAAATATAGGTGTGTCTACTGCCTCCTGTCTTGTAAGTGTTGAAAAGTGTGATAATACCAAAGGACTTATAGGTCTTCACAATTTGAAATGAACTTGTGGAAAATCCTCCTGAACTGACTGTGCAGAAATGAGTTTTCAGTCTGGGTCAGGGTATTAGATAAGGCTGCATTTCACTTTTTCCCCATTATGGATTCATGTCTATTTTTTGGGATGAACTGATGAATTGTTTCATCTACATATGATATACAACATATCAGATAAAAGTGAAAATGCCCTTCGCAATTTCCCAGAGCCCAAGCTGACATCTTCAAATGTTTTGTTATGTTCAACCAACAGTCCAAAACCCAGAAGAGATATAGAGTTTACAATTATACTAAAGAGAGAAGAGCAGCAAATCCTAACATTTAAGGAGCTGGAACCATTGAATGTTTGACATTTTGTCTGATAAATGATATCATTTTCTTTCCTTTGTCTTTTAAGCTGTGGTGTTTATCGCTGTTTATCCTGAACGCCCTAGGGTGTGTTCCAGAAAGGGGGTTTAGAGAAAACTCTGAGTTTGTTAACCCTCAGATGATGGGAACCCTGGGTTTTCAGTTCCAGAAACAGAGATCACTTTAACTCTGGGTCAGTTACTGTGGTATAGGAACATATGCTGTGAACCTAACCTGCTCACTGGCAGCTTTTCTTCAACAAACTCTGAGTTTCATTTCCTCATTCATACAGTAGATATCAAAGTGCATATCGGAGCGCATTCATTTGCAGAAGTTTACGTCTTTAGAAACATCGAAATCCTGGTTGGATATTAGCTCCTTACCCAAGGACTATCTTTAATATTACCACTTTTATGATCAATCAGTCATCAATGTAAGAACAGAGACAGCAATCTCTATCCTTACAATCTAGCCTAATATTACACATGGTGCTCAGAATAATATCTATACACTGTCTTTATGACACTGTGACTCTGCGAATATTAAGACAGCTGTCAGGTTGTCAGTCAGTTCCCCTGCACTGAAACATTTACCGTACATTACTGTAGGAATCACTGTTTAAATAAAACAAATCTGTATAAGACATTGATCAATTAATACTCATTTTTAATGTGATTGGTCGCATTGATGGCACATTCATGTCATAGTTGGCGTATCATGTTCGAGATGTGAATATATCTGAGTGAGGATGATTGTGGTGCAGATGAAAAGACTTTAGATTTTAAAACTGGACTAAATGTAGCCTAGGCCTAGTTTTAAAGTGAACTATATGTAAACTATCTGTTTGATCTATATTTTCATCTTCAGTTGCTGCCACCTGTCACAGCTGTCACAGCTGTTACAGCTGAATAAATATATATGAAAATCGAGTCCAGCACTTCATCATCCATTAAGGAAATTCAAATCTGGTAAATGATGATTGAGTGGACGACTGCAAATAAAAAGTAATATTGTTAACTTATTGACTCTTTTCTTCTCTTCTGTTTTTTAAGATTAATGTCATGGTCCGTATCGGCACACATTAATATTTCTAGCTCCACTGTATTAAAATTATTTACCCGTTGCCATAGTATCAGAGTTCCATTGATGGTGGTTTTTTTGTCATTCACTATGCACGCGCTTAACTCAGAGTGAACTTACTCAGAGTTGATTGAACTAACTCTGATCAGGACCCTGGATCCGAAAACTCTGAGTTTCCCATCTTAGGGTTCATCTACTCAGAGTTCGGGGTTAGACTCAGAGTTTGTTAAACCTGCTTTCTGGAATTCTATTTATTCCAAAGGAACTAGAAACATAACATGTATTCATCTTGTGTAGTGGAGGATTAGTGAGGGAAAATGACCTGCTCAAATTCAAAATGTTTGGGTCGTTCTGAAACCTCTGAACCAAGTGCTCTCCTGCATTCATTTGACATATTGAATTTTGACAAGGGGTCTGTGGGCTGTAGAGAGCCAAGCACCTGATCTGACCACCCAGGACTGGCATCAATTCAAGCATATCTAACCAATCCCCCAAGCCACCATTCATTCAGTAAGCAGTGGATGGTGAGCAGATTAAAGAATGCCACCCTGTTGACCCCTCAGACGCCCCAGCTGAAACAGCCCTCCAAACATTCCACACTCTTTTCACATGGTCTTTACAGGCTGAGGGTTCCGCTCCTGCTTGACTAGGTGGTTTGTTGAGTCACTTCATGTTTTTTCAGCAGCTACTTTTGACCAGAACAACGGATGTGCTGGAAAAACTTTGAGTCTTTTTAAATCAAGACATCATTTTTGTATTAATTTGGAAATGACAGACCTCTTTGTTTGCATGTCATCTCTTGATTTAAAGCACACTTTGGGGAACAGTGTACATCCCGTCTGCTTTGCTGCTGTTGGGCTCCATGTCTCTAAGCTGTCAAACCCTCTAATATGTATGTAGTCACAAGTAGGCAAGTTTATCAGCCCTGTTTACTTTTTTCATCTAATGTTTACTTGTCTTTTCCTAGCACACATTTGGCAGTATTCTCATTCTTGGTTACACCTAGATCAGAATACTCATCTGTACTAATGATGTATTAATACACTGAAAGTAAGTATTTATTTGATCAAGTAACAAAACAGTAAAATATATAATGCATTAATGGGTAAAAAAAGAATTGTGCTGGTGAGAGTCTACAGCCGTGCTTGCAGCTCTGTGAAGCAGTGATCTGAGCTAAATCTAAGTCAACATGCTCACAATGACGCTGCTAACACGCTGATGTTTAGCAGATATAATGTTTACCATGGTCGACAAAACCAGGACAGTCTCCTGGACATAATGGACGCTTACAGTTTGTAATCCTGATTGAAAATCGGTCTATATGAGCTGCATAATATTTTATTCTTGCCCTCTTTTGGGATGACAGAAATGATGGCTTCACTCCATGAAGGTGGAGTTGACATTTTCCCAAGTGTCCAACTGAAGGAATTTAAGAGTACTGCAATCAAAGCAAATCAAATGTATTCAATGAGGTCTTTAATTCTTTCTAATCTGTGACGTTAGGAACTTATTTTGATGTTCCCAATTGAGGGGAAGTCTAGGGAGTTTTTAAAATGCCTATTCTCTGAACTTGTGTTGAGTCTCTTTTCTTTGGTCTGCTGTTGAAATGTAATATCAAGTAGATTAATGAGTGTTCTGAGATATCTCTTGTTCCAATATCACAATTCAGAATTGCCTATCATTTGAAAATGAGTCTATTATTGAGTACAGTACACCACATGGGGACCTGAGTAAAAGGTATAATATTTGTCTGATGGATGATGGTCCCTCCAAACATCCAATAGGCCAATTTCCTCCAGACCCTTCTCACTAATTTAGTCTGAGGCGATACATTCCTCTTATTATTAGATGTCTCCCATTTTCTATGTATTAGTCAAAGTCTCCTGCACAAATTAATGTGCCTTGTGATTCTGAAGCACTCATTTCAAGAACTTCCTTCAGAATTTCTTCAGTGCTTTGTTGAGGTGGATAAACACAAAAAGGGTGGTCAGTTTATTTTCTGTTTTACCTTGCACTAGAATATAGATACTAGGATTGTTAAAATGGCGGCAGCATGGACGCAGCAGCCACTCCAGCTCCAGTAAACATGGTTTGGGTGAATGTTTGTCACTTCAGATGTGACTTTGATTCCTGCTTGACCTTGGCTTCTTCTTTTGTGTAGTCTGAATGTTTGCTTCACTCCCACTGAGTGCTGCATCAGTGATTATTTTAGTTTTTCACCGGGGATCAGTAGAAACACAATTTTATTCCTCTACGTTTTCATGTTCATTTTGAGATCGATGGGTTTCCTGTAGGAATATGATTTTATTACTTTCCCTTCTCATTTTTGTCATTACTCTACTCCTCTGAACTGGATTATTTAATCCATTTGTGTTCCAAGAAGCTACTCTAAAGATACTGTACCCCATATCAGTAGTTCAAACTACATGTGCCAGCAACATGAACATATAAACCGTGACAGTAACAAATAATAATATCAAGAACCGGTGCAACATTGACTTCTAACTTCAGGGTCTTACACTGCCCTGCCGTATTCTCAAACCTATTTATATGCTCATGGAGAAACAGTCCTACATCATGTAGGGGCTCCCTTTTGCTAAAAGGAAAGTCTCTTTTCTCTTGAGCCAAACACTCGCTTAGTCTCTTCCTGCCCCGGTAAGTTCTGTTCTTTTGTTGAAATAACATAAAAGGAGGATGATTGCTGAACACTTGTTCAGTGTGATCCCCGTCTGTTTTACTCCACTGTGTGTCTTGGGTGAGTCTCTGTTCCCAGTTTGTGTCAGTCATTTGTGGCAAGTCCACGGGGTGGCATCTTTTTCCATGTCCTTGGAACTTGAACACAATCTCTCTCTCTCTCTCTCTCTCTCTCTCTCTCTCTCTCTCTCTCTCTCTCTCTCTCTCTCTCTCTCTCCCCCTCTCTCACACTCACTCTGTCCACAACAGAGCAGGCAGACTCCGTTCTATCAGAAATGTTTGACCACACATCATGTAGCTAGTCGTCATTAAAATGGCTACAAATAGAAAGGGTTTGGTGTTAATGAATGACGCACATAAAGATCTGGAGCTCCACCAAATGATTAATGTAATCAATGACTGTTTGACATAGTAACAGGTTGTCTGCAAGATCCATTAAGCTTGATTTAAGACTTATTCTCAAGTATTATTGAGGAAACCTATATTAAACTTTCAGTGAAAAATCAGCACTAGCAGCAGGCCTGGAATTTCATTTTAGGGGCAAGGCCACTTGGCCTTTGGTGTGTTGGCACAAATGCCAGGGCAGCCAGGCCATTAAATAAAACAATGATTTTAAGTCCATGGAAATAATGAATTTAACTTAAGGGTTAAGGAGGATTTTATTTTTAATATGTAGTATAATTATCAGTAAAATAAATACATTTAAAAAAGCTGTTTATTTCACAAAATAATTCATTGGTATTTACAAATGACCAATAATGGTACAAACTCCTGAGTCAAAAGTTCATACACTCTGACTGAAAAATATTGACACATAATAAATCCACTGGGTAAAGACGGCTAACAGCAAATTACATGAATCACTGAACAATAAATGGCTTACAGTTATTTTGGTGTGTTGTTACCTAGCTTACCAACTACTGTATATTGTTGCTTGTTGAATCATAATTTTCCACCCACCTTCTAAAAGAAACGTGCATTGGCAAATCAGGATGAGTTTGATTAAGTCTCCTGGTTGGCTGGTGCTAGATTAGTGTCAAACTATCATCATAAATAGCTCGATTTTCCAGCCATTCAGGCTCGAAATTGAACCCACCACTGGTTATGTGTGCAGCGTTTCACTTGATGTTGCCCAATAAGAATTCAGAACCTGTCTAAAAACCATATTGACAAGAAAGAAGCAATGTGGGAGGGGCATCAAGGCCACTGTGGCTGCAGGTCATGTCATTTTTTGAGGGGCATAAGGCCAAACTGAGGCCCCCATGAAATTCCTGCCTTGACTAGCAGCTTTTTAAAACACTAAAACTGAATTAGTTGAAGATTGAACTAAACAAGAAACTTTTGAAGCTGTTTTATCATAATTTAAACACCTGAAAATGGTTATGAAGATAGAAGCAGATTAAAATTCAAACCTATGTGATCATTTATTTACCATCAGTTACCATGGTGATGGTGGTGCATGCAGAGGCAGCAGCGAGTAGCTCCTTCGAACGTCACTACATTTTTGTTTTAATTTGTTAATTTGTTCTCCTTTATTGCTGAAGCATGTATTACCTATGACAGAAATAGACTTATTGGCATTGGAAAAAGAAGCGCAGGGACTGGATTAAGTGCAGCGGACCCTGGGACTATCACTGCCCACGTCATCTTCTGACCACTCAGCCAGTCCAGCCAGACCAAGCGCCAGTGCAGGCCCGGGAAGCGAGCCGGGATAAGAGCTAAGCCAACCCAGCATGGACCTAGATGAAAAGCAAGAGGTTCCGCGACACACATGCACTGGTCAGGTTGGTGGTGTGGCCCCGCCATTAGGCTGCTCCACTACCCCTCCGGTGGGCGTGGTTTTCATGTCAAAGGATTATTTTAGCACCCTATATCTACCAGAGAGGACAAACTCAATATTGTTGGTCTATCTCAGTGTCCCTTCTCAAGCTAAGTTACTGTAGTTAGCTAAGGCACTTGCAAACTGATTTAGCCACATTCCACTACACAAGTTGCTTACTGTCAAAATGTTTTAGCTTAACTTACAGCAATATTGTTAGCCTAAAACTGACATTTGGATATTTGACTGACCAGTGACAAAATGCTTGTTGCACACATACATCTAAAGGCATACTGAGGATCCCAAAGTTCTGTTAAAGTCTGTATCCACTTCAGCTTCTTAAATTCTCAGTTTTTAGGTTCAACAGCTTATAAAAACTTAGTTCTGGGTTCTTTACCCTGTTGGTAGTGCATCCAACCACAGTGCAGCTTTTAGACATGTTTCTGTTGTTTGCTAGCAGACCAAAGTGACAAGGAGGCACCTTCACGCAATACAAAGTCAATGGAGAGCGATGAATTGTTTTCCTCTCTGCTGTGGGTGGGACTTAAATGTGCTCTGTCTCTATGTTCACACATATAGTATATCAGTCAGAGCCATTTACCATACCTAGCTGACAGAATAAAACGTGACTTATCAGAAACCAAGTTGAAATGATGAACACTGATGGCTAAAACACAGAGTATTGTTAAATTATCCAGTTTTTGTGTTGAGGAACATTGAGGAGATCAATTAAAAGAAAACTATGAAATGTGAGGGAAGATGCTTAGTAAAAATTAGCAGCTTCTACCACTTTGCAACTGGACTGGACATCAAACCATCATGTAACGTAGTAAAGTATTAAGGCCTTTACAGGGTGTAATAGGGCATCACCAACCATCATAGGGTGTTACACTATGAGGCATCATAGTGGCTCTTTGGCATTATGTTCATCATTTTAGATATTTTATTTAGTAAATAATGTCAAATACATGATAGTTCAACTTGTTATATCAGCAGATTTAATCAGATCCATCCCACAACTGTTACTGTTATTACAAACGTATTATTCTACTAGGAAATGGTGTCACAGGACTCAGGACTGTTGTATGAGCGCATTACAGTAGTTATATTGGTATTAGTTCTACAGTGTGTCAGTTCAATGAATTTTAGCAAATGATATTCACACAACAATCCCATAGAAAAACAGCTTAAAGATTTCCCCATCTCTTGCCTAATGTGTCAGTGTTTGATGCTGGGCCTCAGTGAATTTTACCTTTGCAGGCAACTGTTTTGTTTTACATTCAGTTATTTCCAGAGAGGCTGGCTGAGGCAGTGTTCAAAAGGTGAAAGATGAACGTAGGCGGTAAACATGACTCACAGAATAACAAGTCTGAGAGAAAGAGTCTAGAGGCCTGAGCTGAAGCAGTTTACTGTGGTACATGATGTTTCTGACTGTGTGGGTGAGCCGCTTCATCTTTTATCTTTCATCATTTCCTACACTTACCAGGCTTTCTCAGTGTAGATCTGTTAGTGTTGACAACAAAATTCTTAAACCTTTTCCCTGTGTTTCTGAGCTATTGAATAATCACAAAATTATCACGTCTGTGTTTTCACAGATCTCACAGATATTGACAAACAAAAACATTCCAAAAATTCTGAAGAATTTGCAGCAGAATTTGCAGTAGAGGCACACATGGATGTGCAGTCTTTAAGGCAAGTGTCAAAGACAGAGCACTGTCTTAAGATTGTTAAGGGAGGCAAGAAGTTGTAGTTTTAAAGAGGTACTGCACACTTAAGCGTGTTTTATGAGCTGTAGACTAAATGATATGAATGTACTGTGATGAAACACATCAGTGCTGGTGTTAATATTGACCATTCTTACAAAATCTATAAAAATCTGCATTTCATGGGTTGAAAATGGCTCAACACACCATCTACTGTATTAAATCAGCCCTGAACCTGCGAGGCCAATGCTGACATAGAGTCAACTGGTTGGGACCTGTCTATGTCATGAAAATTATATAAAAAATGACTAATCAGTGTCAGTCAGTCTCCCCCATGTCTCCTGACCCACACAGTAGCCACGAGGCCACGTCTCCTATAGCTGTTGTTCCCTCACTCGTTGCATTTTTTAAATATGCTGGGAGAGGGGGTTCTAGCAGAATCGGAGGGTGGACTTGCACTTTAAGCACTTTGTTGTCTTTGTAGTTGCAATGCTGAGAGTCAACTGTAACTTAAAACACAAGAAACTGCAGTATGTACTCATTGCTTTCACCTAACAAGCAACAGTATCTGAGGAATGTCGGAAGAGTTGGTCTAGACCTGCTCTATATGAAAAAGTGCCCTGAGATAACTTTGTTATGATATGGTGCTATATAAATAAAACTGAATTGAATTGAATTGAATGTTATATGATGTTACTTGTCTATACTACAGTACATGTAGTATATTATTTACTTGTGATAATTACATTTGTTGGTCATTATTTTATTCCAGTTTGGACCCATACAATATCTCTTTTATTAGTGGACTTTATGGGCCTGCCTGGAAGCACTATATCCTACCTATTGTGATTACATAAAGACTGTATGACTGCATAAATGACGTGCTCTGGGACCTAGTATGGACTACATGAAAATGACATTTTTCAGCAGCTCAGTCATTTACATAGTTTATTTGTCTGTGTTTTTCATGATAAAACCTACATATTAATATTACCTATGTGTATGTGCATTGCTACTGTTGTTTCAGAAGCCGGGGTTGTTGCAGCGGGTGTGTCGGCTGGCTCTTCCTTTGTGGCTCCTCCTCCTGGCTCTGCTGCTCCTGGCCTTCCTGCTGCCCCTCATGGATGAAGGCAACAGCTGCTCCCTCTCCAACAACTTCGCCCGATCCTTCAACATCATGCTCCGTTACGACGGACCACCACCCACATAAAAAAACCTCCTCTGGACGGCACATGATAGAGTAATATCTGATCTCACTCTCTACAGCGACTTATGTTGCGATAATGGAGCATGGCTTATGTAGGAAATGTTGACTTGGCTACTTAAGATCCCACATTCCCCTGCCCTTTGATCATCATATGTGACTGTAACAGACCACAAACCTTCAGTTCAGTCTAAAGGCTGTGTAGCTTCATACTCTATGATCCTTTGCGACAAATCTTTTTAAAACTACTCATCTCACTAATCAGTTTTTCCTCCTTTAATATCATCTCTACTAGAATGATAAACAGTCTATGAAGGAAATCACAACCTAGAGTAGCATGCACATTTGCAAACAACAAATCCCACATGTTCCTGATCCTTCTATCCATTCTGCTTCTATGCATTCTGGTTATCAAATGTCAGCTCCACTGAACCTTACATCCCATGCTTCTTTGCAGCTTAAAAATCATGATCTGTTAACTATCTATACATCATGAAGGAACGACAGTCCAATAGGACTACAAATCCCATGCTCATTCTAAGAATTTCAAAGTACTGTAACCAGACCGTAGAAGCTTTAACATCTGCAAACCAAAGCCATTTATTGTCATCTTTCAGTGCCATGCCTTCTTAACAGTTTAAATATGGTAATCAGCATTTATCTAATAAAGACAACATTCTGTTCATCTGAACTTTAAATAGCTTTATGTTAATAATCACCAATAGACCAAAATCCCATAATCAGTGCTTGCTAGAAGTCACTTTACAGGAGTCTCATTATAACATATATCATGTTTAATGGCATTTCTTCTTTTTGGTTAGAAACAACACATCATACAATTTGAAACATTCTCGTTATTACACAAAACCAACAAGTCTCATTAAAAAAAAGAAACGCTTCCCGTTATAATGATCCATCAACATATGTCATTAGACTAGTGTTTTGTTTGTTTTCAAAAACTGACAGTGACTGGTTTAGATGGCTTGAGTACGTTTTATTTCATGTTTGGGATGAGACACGGCAAAATATCAGCCATCCATCCATCATCTATATCTGCTTATCCTGCCCTGGCTCACTGGGGGGTTGGAGCCTATACCTGCTCACATTGATGGAGAGGCAGGGAACACCGGCCTCGCAATGATACATCAAAACATTCAGTCCACAGTGTCTCAACATAAGTGTCTCAACATCTAACAACATATGGAAGTCTCTTGTTATAACAACAAACCAATTTGTCATGTCACAATGAGAAACCTTGTCTGACAAGATATAACGGCACTGTGTAAGAACAAGAAAGGGTTTGTGATATAACAGATAAAATGACATGTGAATGAATGTTATAACAAGAAAGGTTTCTTGTTAAAACATAATAATTTGGTATGTGGTAATAGTGAGACAAATGTGTCATTATAACATTAAACTATCTTGTTATAACATGAAGTCATTATAATGAGAAGCTCAGCAGGTTATTCTTTTTTTTTTCTTATGGTGGCAGCGATACACTGCCTTAGACTTCAGCTCTTCACATCTGTACAGCTCTTGTGACTGTCATAATCAGGCCTAATTCCATTTGGTATGGACTAAACATAAAAACCATCATTTTCACGCATATAAAAGTTGAGGACACACAAAAGGAAACCTGTTTAATACCATTGGCTTGGTGAGAATGCTCAAAGTCCTGCTTACAAACCTCTATAAGTTCTTATCACTTGACTGGAATTCAACCTTGCCTGGTAGCCATTTAAATGAATGTCATGATATACATGGGGAGTGAGATGCTAAGCCAAAGTCAAATGGTCCATGGATACAAATGTGGAACATGTACCAGAAGATCTAAACCAAAGACTACAGCAATAGTACTGGATGAGATACTGAAGCTAACATTGCATTTCTGTTGAACTCTGGACTCATATCTTCTTAGCAACAACTAATTATTTAAATTACACCCTCCATGTGTTCCAGTGGTCCAGCTTAGAAAACCAGGATAGGAACTCCAGTTAGATCTTCTCTGCCTGAGGTACAGCAACACTTTAGCTAATGCTGTGCTAATGATATGTAGCAATGTTAAATAGCTAGTTTACAAAAAACTACAAAGCGCAGCTTTATGTTTAATCTCTGTAAAGAGTTTAAGGTCAAAAAGTTAAACTGTGTGTTCTTAGTTTTATAAAATCAACCAGGACTGTATGTTCATACTGAGAGCAACTTGGCTAATGCTAATCCTTTTGTTCTGACCGAGAGCATCAGCCACGATCATCATGATGTTGACTTTGATGACTTTACTGAATTAATGCATCAACATAGCTAGCAATCAGTTAGCAATCAGATAGCATTAAAGCCTCAGTGGTGTACAGTGTTTTGTTTCTACATCAGAGTGTGGACTGGACTACTTTGGCCCTGATCTGAATGTGGACTGTGGGCTCCATTGGTTGGCTGGAAGCAGTGCTGTTCACTAACAGAGAGCCCAAGTCCTGACGCCACCTCTGGGCTAGCTGCTGTTCCACTAGCAACGTCTCATCTCATTCTTTCATTGGTCTCACTGGAAAAGTGAAACGTGTTGCATGTTACTGTACACATTCTACATTATGATGAATAAGGAGCTAATTCGACACTTGCTTTTGTTTAGGATTTTGTTTAGCATTTTTAAAACTGCAGTTCCCATGAAGTTTTTAATTTGAAAACCAAACCCAAACTAAGCTTGAAGCTTTACGCAACAAAATGGCCTACAGATCCCAGACACAACAGTTTGTTGGAACCTGTTGGGTGTTGCAATCTTTCATATCAGAGTTGTGGAACAGTGGTTGATCATGTTGCTGTTCGGACACACAGAGGTGGTTGACTGAATCAGTAACAATTTAGTCGAAGCAGTACACATGACGAATCATAAGCACATGATAGAATAGGGTCTTTACTCTTACGCTGTTGACTGATGATGACTGATGAAATTTACTGACGGTTGTCAAATGAAGTGTGTGTGTGTGTGTTTGTGTGTGGAGTCCACTCACGTAGCTCTCCTCCCTCACACTCTCTTCCCTACTCATATAGTTTGACACATTACCTCATGGAACCACATCCACTGCTCTGAATTGTAATTGAGGCGGACGGTTTCAATATTTGTTTAATATTTGCAGAATGTACCTTGAAATGCTTACGATATTGAAACCTTTACTTTGATCACGTTAGCACTGATTTCATGACAGCTAGTCTGCTACTATTGATGCAGGAATAAGGAGGTGTTTGTCAGTGAGTCATGAGAGCTGTTTTGTGAGACTTTGTTTTCTGGAGGTGCTATTTTGGCTTGAACACACAGGATCTGTCTTTTTCACAGCCTAAACCACCAGTGAAAACAATTAGAGAGCCGTCTACCGTGGCCCCTGACGTTTTTTTGGACCACAGTGTGCTCTTGCTGCCAATGCCCGAGCTGTAAACCTTGGTGATCGCCTTTTTTGTACAAACCCAAAATAACTTACAATTGCTTTTTTACCCTGCATTCTCGCTCTTATCGCACCACGCACACTCCTAAAAATACACCCAAACACCTCCACACACCCTCACATATGCAGTTACTTTCCTTTTTTTGGCTGGGTTTATGTGTATTATTGACTTATGCTGCCATGGCAACAGTGACCAAATCAAGTTAATCTATTACGTCTTCTTATACAGCAAGACTCTTTGTTTGCTGCAGCTTCACAAGTCCTCCAGCATGTTTCTAAATCAATGTTAAATTCAGCTTTTGTTTGGGAATGAAAGAGCACAGGTGAGGACACAAAGCTGTTACATTTCAGCATCACTAAATCATCACCATGGCAGTTTAGACATAAAAGTATAACTCCCAAAAATAAATGAAAACCTCACTGCCAAGATGGCTGGCAGCTTCTAACAGCCTTCACACTGTGTTTTTTAATTGCCATCAGAAATGTTTTGGATTTGAAATTGGTTCTGCTGCCTCACTGAGTGACCAGCTAACAGGTGACTTCAGATTTGTTGTCATGGTGATCTCTATAAACAGATGAATGCAGAATCTGTAGGCAAGAACAAGATTCTGGTATTGGAAGTGTTCTCTTCGTTTGTACTCCTTTTGTAGTCTGAGTCGTATTGACCAATCACATCCGAGCGGGGTTTGCAGGTAAACAGTCTGTGTGGAGAGCAAAAGAGGCGGAACGCATTGGCCAAAATGCAATCTCAGAACCCATCGGCTGTTGTCTGACGAAGATTTAGCTTTTTATCAATCTCAGAACCCTAAAGGTTAGCTTTTTATTAGCTTTTTAAAATTATCTGCATTCAAATCGTTGTCAGACAATAGTTGATGGCTTCCAAGATTGTTAATCGGACTGTAAACAATGACCGGCACACGGAAGAGGAAGTCTTGGCCCAGATATCTGTTATCCGTCAACCGGATATCCGCTGGCTACACCACAAGCCCCGAAATATTGGTCGTTGCCCCCAGAGGCTAAATTGCCGTCACACGACAGCCGATGGCTTCCGAGGTTGTTGTCATAGTAACTTGGCTGTAAGGCAGTTGCATTTTACGAAGTAGGCAAACAGACTGACCTTCATCAACTATTTTACCATCTGTGATGTTATATCCAAAATGCTTTCTCACATTGCTCCTGAGAGACTCCTGAGTCATAATTGTCTGTGCAGCAGTACGTTACAGTACAGTTCATTTTACGCTACTGACGAGGACAATAGCCAATAGGACAGTAACTGAGGAAGAGAGAGGCAACAGAGCATACAATAGTTCAGAGGGTGCAGTGCATTTTAGTAACACCACCCTAGAGTACAAGGCACATTCAGTTGTGCTTAAAGCATGTGAATATGGAATTTGGACAGATACAAATTTGTTATCAATACACAGTAATTATGTCATTTGACCTGACGTACCAAAGAAAAGAACACGGTTTCAATATGGATTTGAGTGCAAGAGTGCAGTCAGTCTAAAGGGTCATCAGGTGGGCACCCTCTCAATAACTGATGTTTCGTTGACACTGAGAAGCATTCTAATTAGCATTGCAAATATTACACCAGTAATAATATGTCATTTCTTTCACACATTTATGTTCACATAGTTTTTTTTATGGATTATCGGTTGTAAAACTTGCAAGTAGCTGAAAACAAATGCTAAATATTTGCAAATCGCTTCTTGCTAATTAGCTCTCACAGACTCCCCCACTCCCTCCACCAATCCTCTGCTGAGTAAAGTGTAATGCGCAGCGCAAGAGCCTAGTTTTTCTGCTACAATGTGAACACTGGCTTTATATAGTCAAACCCCGATCTGTGTAGAGACTGGCATAATCTGGAACTGTCCTATCTGCTAGTGGCTGGTCTTTAGTGCCACGTCATGTCAATCAAAATACTTAATTAACTGCTTGATTGGGTGTCTGTTAAAACTTTGCATCAGGTATCTGGTATTAACACTGGTTCCTGAGGTTTTGTGTCGGGATTCTAATAAAACCCTCTTCACAACATAAAACAATCACGTTTATGGGAAACATGGAGTTAATATCACACACACTTTCACAAACAGCCCCACTGGTGGGTAAACATTACTTATTGATGATGTCTTGATGTGTAAATATGCTACATGTAGCATCACATATTACTGAAGTTATCGTGGCCTTAAAGCTTTATGTGTACCATCCAGTTAATCAGCTGCACTCAGTGCCATAACCACATGTATTTATTCAGTATGTAGCTTTATAAAGCATTCACAGCCAATGGACTGTAGAACAGCTGTATAACCATGTTAAATATAAGGTTTAGTCCTGTCATGTGTGTTAATGTTGTATTGTATACTGAATCAATAATTAGGCTCCATGGTACTGCTGCTTATTGTACTGCTCTACTCTGTCTTCTATTATGTATATTATGTATGTGTCCCTTTAGGGAAGCCTATGCAATGCCTGGCTCAAATCCTACATTATTTTGTGTCCATTGATACATTATGCAACATATGAAATGACTTGAATCCCCTGAGCACAGCTGGTTCTTTAGATAGAGTATGTGACAAACATACAGAAGAAAAGCTGTCACAATAGAGTAGACTTGTTATGCAAAAAATGTCCTAAATGGCAGTGTCTGCTCTCAGATCGAGGTATTCATTATGACAATGCACAGGTAATGATTGACAAGTGAGAGCTTTTTTTGTAAAATGATACAATTCTATTTTTGAACATCTGATCTATTTAACATTTTGAAACAGAGTAGAAATGCTTCATGTTATTCAAGAGAGCTTGTATTTAACCAATGTTTTTTTTTTTATTCTGATGAAATAAAAATGCAATGTAAATGTTCTGTGCTGGAATCTATTGTTTGTGTGTGCTTTGTTTCAAGATTGAGAGATGGAGAGACGGACTAACACATTGTTGGTTTTGGTCTTTTTATGGGATTTATTTACAGTGAGAAAAATGTAGAATAATACCAGCTTCATCATTTAAAACCAAAATATACAGTACACTGTAAAAGTGCACACAGAAATACACATCGTACAATTACACAAACTAAGCGAGTGGTGTGTGTCTGTTGCATGGACCAATTAAATTAAACTGTTAGACCTCTGGTGATGTAACGTACGCTCCCTGCTGCTTTATTCTGGTGAAGTAGGAAAAGCCTGTGGAACAGCATTTAGGCCCTCCTGGGACTAAAACTCTCCACTGAAGACCAATTTAAAGACATTCTTTTAGAACGATTAGCACCTGCTTGAGTCATATGGCCAATATTTATTGCGCTAATATAAATCAGGAAGCTGATATATCAGTCTAACCCCAGTTTACTGTATAAAGCCCTGATTTCCTTTATGTGTTATTCATGTCTGTTACTACCTCCTGCCACTTTCTCCAGAGACATCATTACGTTTTCATCATCTACCTGTGTCTGTGTGAGTGTTCTCACTGAGTGTTTGTGCTTCCATTCCATGTGTGTGCAGCCTCCTACGCTGTACTCACCTCGCCCTCCCAGCCAGGCCCACCGAGCTGTGCTGCAATCTGGAGCTCACACTCTGCCAAATACATGGAGCAAAAATACCAGAGCAGCCTTTCTCCCAAAGCAGATTCCAGTCCTCATCAATCTGCAACTTTTGAACAGAAAAATGTTGTTTTCTAACTCTGATAGCTATAACCAAACCACTTCCTCACTGAACTAGTTTTCTGTTGTTGATGATGATAAATATGGCTGAATCATAATATGACAAACACAAAAACAACAAAAATGTGTTGAGTACATTTTGACATATCTGGTATAGGAACACAAGTAGTGATGTGTTTTGTAATTCAAGTGTATTTAGAATTAATAAAAGAGTTGTTAGCATGAGCAGCAAGCATGCAGGTTTGCTTTCAGAAGTGGGAGGTACACACTGAAGTCAGGGGTTAGGTGTGGGGCAGCATCTGTCACAGGAACAGTTCAGCACCAAATTCATCATATTCAACAATATGATCAAACTGGTTACTGTGCTTTTCATATGATCGTTTACCTTGCGAGGCAGCTGGCGTGTCGTTCTCCCTGTCACTTCCTGTAGTCCACATTCAGCCCCTTTGTTTTGCTGACGTTGAGATGGAGGTTGTTGTCCTGACACCAAGACGTCAGGCTCTGACCTCCTCTCTGTAGGCCGTCTCATCGTCGCCGGGGATCAGGCTGATGATGGTCGTGTCGTCAGCAAACTTGATGATGCTGTTGGATCTGTGGATGGATACGCAGTCGTGCGTGAACAGGATGTACAGAAGGGGGCTGAGCATGCAGCCCTGGGGGGTGCCAGTGTTGAGAATCAGGGTGGAGGCTGTGGTGGTGCCATTCCGCACAGCCTGGGGTCTGCCTTTCAGGAAGTTCAGGATCAAATCACAGAGGGCGGTGTTGAGCCCTAGTTCTCTGAGCTTGATGATGAGCTCGGAGGGAACAGTGGTATTGAATGCTGAACTGTAGTCAATGAACAGAATTCTCACGTGGTCCTCTGGTACAGGTGGGAGAGGGCAGTGTGGAGGGGTCGGGTAATCCTCTGTTGATCTGTTTTGCCTGTAAGCAAGTTGCAGTGGGTCCACTGAGTCAGGAAGAGAGGAGGTAATGAAGGTTTTGACAAACTGCTCAATGCACTGGGTGGTAGTCGTTCAGGCAGAGGGCTTTGGTCTTTTTGGGGACAGGGACAATGGTGGACTTTTTGAAAGTATAAGAATGGTGCGTTCCACCAATCTGGAAGAATCACGTTTAGCCTGGCAAGATAGTCTTAAAATTTATAGGAAGGCCCTCCGTAATGCCAGAGCAGCCTACTACTCATCATTAATAGAGGAAAATAAGAACAACCCCAGGTTTCTGTTCAGCACTGTAGCCAGACTGACAGAGAGTCACAGCTCTGTTGAGCCATGTAAGAGAGAAATAGGGACCACTTTCCATCAAGGCTGTTGACAGGTCCCAATCAGAACGTGCCACGTCACAAGCCCCGCCCCCTCGGAAGTCCCGCCTCATCCAATCAAATCACGGTATTTGTCACCGGAAGTCCCGCCCCATGCATTTAAAAAAAAATTTTGTTTTTTGGGCCCCTCCTTTTGCTCCTCCTCTCGTCCGTCCCCCTTCTTAGCTCCTATATTAACCCTTGTTTAACTGCTTAGTTTAAAACAGATTCGGTCTTGTTGGAGTGAAGGAGAGATAGAAACAAACAAACATGGAAGACTCTAAAACATCTAAGACAGGACCCGCTGTGGCGCTCATTAGCGAGACGCCCGTCACAATCTATCAAGAATTAGCCTCACTAACGGATGCTCCGAAGAAACGCATCGTCTATTTGAGTAGAACTCAGGTGCCTCCACCCGAGTCTCTGCAAGAAGAATGGTCTTTAGAACCCTACGGTCTACGCGGAGTCTGGGGCTACGTGTTCAAGTACGAAACTGGTGATCTTTGTTTTTACCAGCTGGATGAAGGTGAAACGTTGGAGCCTGTGACTGCCATAGCAACGCTGACTTCCAACGACTGGGGAGTGCTGAAACTGGTGATGCATCATCTCCAAGGGAGTAAGGAGACGACGGATGAAGAGCAAACCCTCTCTACACCTGCTAAACGAGTAAGATTGGAATCTTTCGACGTGGAGGACGAAGAAGCTCAGAGAAAAATTATTACCTGCGCTGTATGGCAGACGAAAACTTCACCCTCTGGTCGATGGTTCTTCCGCGTCAGCCTCCGCAAGTCCGGGGAAAAGGAAGCTGTAGAGCATTTCGTCTTGGAGTGTTTTAATTCTGATTGTGGGGTATTTCGGACATTGTTAGACCTGCCGGTCGCTGCTTGGTCTGAAAAGATGGAAGAAGAAGCTGAAAGATTCACCTCTCTTTTTCACAGCTGTCGCAACTGGAGGGACGCTCTAGTCACAAAGAAAGCTATGATCTTTTAGACCACGCCTCCACCACGCCTCTACAACCTTAACCACGCCTCCACAGCCCCAACTTCGTAATATAAGGAGTACCCGTTGGGGACACAGTCAAACCTCGACCGACAGAAACAACCCGACACAATCAGACATCGAGCAACAGGAGAAAAAGATGGAGAGCACCGGATGGAACCTGAGTCAGACCAGTCTAACAACCTTTTGGGAGCGAGAACCTTCGCCGGACCCCCGTCCGTCGATTGACTCTTCTGACGATGAAGGGCTGACTTGTGTTTGTCCCAAGCCCATTCGTCTGAGGATGGTGAAGAAGCCTCCGACAGAGCCTTCTCTGAACCCACCCTCTCCGGATAAGCACGACTTACCCGACGCTTCCTCCGACTCGGACGAAACTGACATCGAATTTGAGGAGTCCCAAGCGCCTGACTCTCCCATACCCCCGCCGACGCCTCCTCCCTCTCCTGCATCTCCTCAGGGAGAAGCAGCCCCCGAGGAAGATGAAGTCGACGGGTGGGTGTCCTCCGGGTTCATCAACGTTGTAAAAACCGCCGTGCTCCATCTGCTCAACATTACTCTGGGTAACTACCGGAAAGACGCCTGCCACGGCTGTCTGACCAACCACCCCAGCCAGAGACAACACGAGTGTTTGGAAATACTCGAGGATGATTTTTACTCGACCAACTTTTACCGGCTGATGCAAAGACTCTGGACCCCCCGATTCATTCCTACCATTCAGTGTCTGCTACACATGCGCAACATCCAAGCGGACGAGGTCAGAGTCAAAACAGTTGCAGAGACGCTTTTACATGAACTGAAATCAACGAGGAAGATCTACGAAGCTATCCACGACATGTACGACAACCTGATCGGGGAGGATGTGGTAAAAATAGGTCAGCTTCGAGTGATGAAGGACTGTTGGGACAAAGATCAATAAAATGGGTAATTACTGGATAAAACTTGTTAGCTGTGTGGAGGATTGTGATGTTGTTTGTCAGTTAATAGATCTTTTTGGAACGGGCCATTAAAAACAGAGTTTTTAAACACACCAATACGTACGGTTTTGTCAGAGATGCAGAAATCGAACGACTGGAAAACATTTTTGATAAAGTACGAGCCCATGCTTCATCCTGGGAACCGATTGTACAGCGCACCCTCTGTATAAGTGAAACTTGTTTGTCAGACACTTTTGGAAAAATCGTGACAGAATGGAGTAAAGATATGGTTGATATAAAAGTTTCCCATCTGTTCACCCTGTATGCCTTGTTTGTTGACGTGGTGTGTGTTTACCTGCAAAGCAATGTGTCTGTGAATATTGCGATTCAATTGAAAGAATTACACTATGCTATTCACAATACTCTAGATTGCACCATATTAGACCAAGCCTTAAAGATGTTAAAATGTTAGTCTACTATATTACTCTTATACTCAAAACATATGCTATCTTATGTTACGCTTATGGTTGGTAATAAAAAAACAAATGAATACCCTTTACATTGTATTGTTTTTTAATTTGTAAACGATGGATTAATAAAGAACTGAATAAAGAAGCACCGTCGAGCCTGTGTTTTTCAGTAAAACCTCGGATACTGCTAAAGGCAAGACGATAGGATGGCGGAGAAACGTTTCATGAAAAAAGTGTATTACAACCCGGCACATCCAGGCAGCTTCGGAGGGGTAGAACGTCTCCGCGCGGCTGTGCGAGATGAAACGGGCAAGAAAGTCAAACTTGAAAACGTCAAAGATTTTTTATCGGAGCAGGATGCCTATACTCTGCATAAACCTGCCAGAACACATTTTACCCGAAACAGAGTGTTTGTCCCTAGACCTTTAAACCAATTTCAAGCCGACCTTTGTGACATGCAAGCCTTGGCAAAACATAACGACGGGTTTAATTATTTATTGACGGTCATAGACATATTTTCAAAAAAGGCTTACGTACGTGTCTTGAAGAAAAGAACCGCCGCCGAGGTGGCTAGGGCCTTTGAGTCCGTCTTAAAAGACAGTCAGACTCCGGAAAAGCTGCAAACGGACGCTGGTAAAGAGTTTTTTAACAAGAGTTTTGAGGCTTTGATGAAGAAACACGGTATCGTACATTTTGCCACAGCCAGCGATCTAAAGGCTTCTGTGATTGAAAGATTTAATCGCACGCTAAAAACCAGAATGTGGAGATATTTTACGGCTAAAAACACCCGACAATACCTCGACGTCTTACAAGACATGGTGAATAGCTATAACCACAGCTATCACAAGAGTATAAAAATGACGCCTATGCAGGTGACGTCGGAGAACGCCTTTCAAGTGTTTCAAAACCTGTACGGTACTTTCCCCATCCGTCACAAGGACAAATTAAAGATGAATTTCAAGAAAGGAGATCTCGTCAGAATATCAAAGTTGAGAGGAGTGTTTGACAAAAAATATGAACAGAGTTTTACGGACGAAGTGTTTACAATATCCGACTGCATTCCCCGGTTTCCCCCCATATACAAACTCAAAGATTACGACGGAGAACCTATCGAGGGATCATTTTATGAGGCAGAGCTGCAAAAAGTAAAATTGGCTAAAGACAAGCTGTATCAGGTGGAGAAAATTCTGAGACGACGTACTGTCGGGGGTGAAAAACAGGTTTTAGTACACTGGAAAAACTGGCCCGAAAATTCAACAGCTGGGTCAAGGCCTCTCAAGTGAAAAATGTATAAAACCTACTTTCTCTTCTCATCTGTTTCATTACACCATGGATCAAATGTCAGGCGAGGGGTTTTATGTAACACTACCCTCCAACACTAGCCTCGATGTATTTAAAAACAATACAAGTTCTAGTTTTAGGGTGGATTTAGCGCAACATATTAATTTAGAGGGCCCGTGGCAGGTAGCCTTGACTGAGATTTCATACCCGCACAGCTGGTTTAACATTCCCCAAGATGAGGCCTACTTTGAATGGAGGAGAAAACCTAACCCCGAGAATCAAGAGTCAGAGGTCCGCCGCCAAAGGTTTAGGGGAGGTTATTACACGGACCTGCCTCAGCTCGAGAAAGAGGTGGAAGCTTTTCTTAAAAAAATTGGAACCGATGTTCAGTTAAATTATAGCGTGATTCAAAAAAGATTTGAATGTCAAGCAGGTGGTCAATACCATCTACGCTTTTTTCCAACCGTGGCTTACATGCTGGGATTCAAACCGGGAGAATGGATTAAGTTCGACGTGAGACTGGCTCCCTATCCGGCGGATATAAAGTCGGGGTTCTATCAGCTTTACTGTTATAGCGACGTGGTCCGTCATCAGATGGTGGGTGACGCTTACGCTCCTCTCCTGCGCATGGTTAAAGTAGAGGGGACGTTTGGTGACATAGTCACACACTGTTTTAACCCTGCCGACTATCTACCTGTGGCAAAGAAACATATTGAAAACATTCAGATTGAGATTAAAACGGATCAAAACGTCCCGGTAAACTTTACCTACGGGAAAACTATCGTGAAACTGCATTTTAGGCCTGTAAAAGCTTTGCCTTAGGGATCAATCATGGCGCAGGTGTCTTTGAGATCGGATCCTCATCGGTTTGTGAGTTATTATGAAAATCAAGTCGGCGGCACTCTGCCCGGCTTTTACGGAGCACCTGTCATGTACGGCCGAGGTATAGGCTCTATATTTTCAAAATTGTTTAGTTTTGTATCCCCTCTGGTGAAAAGAGGTTTTGCCATTGCTAAACCTCATCTGAAATCGGCCGCATCCAACATTGCCTCTGACGTGATAAGTCAGACGATGGGGAAATTTGCCAAGAACCAGAGTCAAGAAGGATCAGGCGGTATAATGGTTTTGTCGCGGAGACTGAGGAAGAGGCCGCCGGGAGATCGCGTTACAGAGGGAAGTAAAAAACGCAGAAACTCAAAAAAGAGAAAATCAGTCGGAAGAAACCTACCTAAAGGAAGGAGCTCAGTCCGGAGAAGCGACATATTTTAGAAAAGAGAAACCATGGCTCTGTTACATCATAAATCCGCCGAGTGTACTATGGGGGAGCTGGATTTATTTTCAGCCCCCATGACGCAGCTTTCTATCGAAGATAAGGTCTACGTGGAAGTTTTACCTTTATCTGCCATTACCGATAGAGGCCCCATTGAGTTCTTTATCCCCGGAGACGGTGAAAAGTATTTGGATCTGAACGACACATTGTTGCACCTCCGGCTGAAAATTACCAACGCGGACGGTACCGACCTGCAGGACGGAGAGCCGGTGACACTCATCAACTATCCTCTGAATACCATTTTTAGCCAATGCGACGTTACTCTAGGAGATAGGTTGATTTCACAGTCTAGCGCCACACACCCTTACAGGGCTATGATCGAAACTCTGCTCAACTATTCAACTGATACGTTAAAAGGACAATTCAGCGCGGGCCTGTTTTACAAAGACACGGCCGGGGCTATAGACTCTATAGTGATCAATAACGGACCTAACAGAGGTCTAAATGAGAGAGGCCGTTTTACAGCTGGTTCTAGGGAGGTTCAACTGCTGGGTCCTCTCCACGGGGACATATTTTTCTGCGAGAGGCTTCTTTTGAACTCTGTAGACTTGAGAATTAAACTGACCAGCGCCAGCGATGACTATTGCCTCATGGGACCGGGCAACTCGACTTTCCGTTTAAGAATACTAGGCGCGTCTCTCTTTATGAAAAAAGTGACCGTTGCCCCCGCTGTTCGTTTAGGGCATGAGTCTGCTTTAATGAGGGGTAACGCCCTATACCCTCTATCACGCATTAATGTAAAAACCTACTCCATCCCTCAGAATTCTAGAATATGTAACCAGGAGAACCTCTTTCTGGGTACCATGCCCAAGTACGTGGTTGTAGGGATGGTTAACCACGAAGCCTTCACGGGGAGAAGAGACCTGTCGCCCTTCAATTTTGCCCATAATGATGTGGAATATCTGGCCCTGTGTCAGGACGGCAGACAGGTTCCGGCCAAGGCTTTCCAACCCTAATTTAACCAGGGGACTTCTGTCAGAGAGTTTTACAACATGTTTATCGCCACTGGGAGACATCTTAAAGATTTACCTCTAAGCATCAACCGCGAGGAATTTCAGAACGGATACTCTTTATTTGTTTTTAATCTCAACCCTGGCGAAGACATTGAAGCCTTGTCCCCCGTGTCCAATGGAACTTTAAGACTGGAAATGAGATTCAGAGTTCCCTTACCGCATACCGTCACTCTCATCGTTTATGCTTGTTACGATTCCATTCTGGAGATCAACTCTAAAGACAGGTACTGGTGGATTATTATTAAAAACAAGAAGAATGAATAATCATCAGTTGGAAGGTCTTTTGCGGCATCTGCTGGGTGATGTCTTTTGCGGTGTGTGGGCATCTGACCAGTTACCTTTACTGAGTCGTTAGTTTAGACTCCCCTCTTACTTTATTGTAAACACGCATAAAGGACACGAACCAGGGGAACACTGGCTATCTTTAACTCTGGAGGAGGACGGTAACGCAACCTTTTTTGACTCTTTTGGACTACCCCCAGATTTTCCCCATTACCCCTCGAGCATCTGACAGTTTTTGAAAAACCATAATGGGACTCGCCGCGTATTCTACCACAACCATCAGCTTCAACACCCTCTGTCCACCGTGTGCGGTCAACACTGCGTATATTACCTCTGCCACCGGGCATGCGGATTATCTTTTGAACGAGTATTGTCTTTGTATCAAGATGATGTGTTAAAAAATGACCTTAAGGCGTCCAACTTTGTGAAAAAAATATCAACATTGTATCAGAAATCAAAGCTCCGAATCTTTTAACCATGGGGCTTGTTCTTTACAAATGTTTAAAGAGTGTTACAACTTGTGAGATGCATGTACTCTCTGTACTCTGTAGACTTTGTTTCTGCTTTTGTTTT